>VXAB01009743.1:427920-453553 GCA_013399175.1 Odontophorus gujanensis | reverse complement strand
CCCCCCTCGCCCGAGACATGTTGGACAACTGTCACTCCTATCTAATGTAGTTCACCGGCTCCCTCTGGGCAAGGTTGTTCACTTAATTCCTTCAGGGAGCAATAACCAGTATCTCTTAGTAAGATTAGAATTTTATCTGTTAATTCATTCTAGTTATCAAACTCACAATTTTCCTTAACACTTTTGCTGTTTTTTCCCCCTTTCTTTTGCTTTTTTTCCTTCCCCACACAATTCCACTGTTCATACAATCAATTTCAATTCCATGTATACTGTTAATTACATTTCCTGTAACTTTATAATCAAGAATTCCATAAGAATTTCCATGAGTCTTAGCTAACATGTCCCAGCAAGACATGAGTGTTTGAAACAAGAAATTGAATTCCCCTGTTATTACTTTTACAACACAAGAATTTAACAATCAAAAAGACAGTGGCAATAACCAGTACCGTTTACACAGTCAAGAAAATCAGTTCAGACATTTAATCCTTCTGCAAAGTTCCCACTCATAACTTTCCTCCCAAGGCCCTCCTGGAAGTACAACATTACAGTGACAGTTCAAACATTATTTCTTCCACAAAGTTACTTTCCTGCCAAGCCACTCCTGTTGGTGACCCATTTTGTCCCAGACTGTAAATGTCCTACCCAATATGGCTACTGTGCCAGGGCCTTACCTCTGTTAACTTTTAGGCAGATTTGTGGTGTTAACTTTTATCTGTTAACTTTTAGGCACTATGTGGTGCCCATCCTGACTTATGAGTGTGTCCCCAACGCCTTAAACTGAGAAAAGAACCAGAGAAAAGAATCCAAACTTAAGGAATACCTTTATCCAGAGGATCTTGTCTGTTTCTGCAGGGATCTGTCTGAGAGTTGGAGTCCCACCTGGGAAAGCTGCTGGTGGGCCTGAGAAGTTCTTCTCTCAATGGGTCCATAACAGAGCAGAGATTCTCCTGCCTGGCTCACCAGCTGAAGCTGTGGAAACCGGCAGAGTAACTTGTCACAACAACGAATTATGTCAAGCAGGTATTTCCTTTATCACAGGGCTGGGTGCACGGGGGATCGTTCCACCAAACATGCGCACCAAGAAAAGCAGAGACTACACATTCATAGGCACAGTGTATAAATGCTCATCACATTTCCAAGAAAATGCGTACATCTTAGAAATTGAGCCCATCTGGTGATATCCTTGCCAAACCTTTAGGGGGTTGCATTGTTTCACAACAGCAACTCTGCCTCCTTATCTTCATGGGACTTCCCAGTGAGTGGCAAACAGAAACTCCACTTATCTTCATTGGACCCTTCACTGTGTTGTAAACAGCAACCCTACCCATTATTGTGTTGTCCTTCTCTTCACAGAACCACCCGCCACTGAGTTGCAAACAGCAGCTCTACTTCACTTACCTCCAATGGGACACGCTTTTCTATGGTCCCTGTGTTCCTTCCTAAAGTTACCTGTTTGTGCAAGCTATGAGACCTAGTTTAAACAAGTCTATACAAGTCTCCGTGATTCAATACCCATGACAAAAAATCAGAAAACCATGATATACAGGCAAGATGAGAAAGTCATGATAGCAGCTCCAAGCAGCAAAAGATACCATACATGGTGGGTGAGTGGGGATGTACCTACTGGGAGTGAGAAATGGCATCTGCTTTCCTTTGCATTATTTTTCCTTATGCATATCAAATAATCTACTGCTGCTGCCTTCACTCAAATAGGCTTTCCATGAGCTGCCATCCCTAACAGTGTCATATACCTCAAGTCTCCTGAGGAGAGAAGCTTTGTGAGAAGTTTTCAGAGAGTAAATGGCTTCCACCAGCCTGTGAACCCCTTCCTCCCAATGCTGGATGAGGCTGGGACAAATAAGATGTTCCAAGGGTGATGTGGTGACTGCGTGGACAAAGTAGGGCCTTGCTTTCCTCACTGCCCCTAAGAAATGGATCTGGACTATCTCTGATCCCCTGCCTGGGTGACTGCAGTTGGTTGTACGGCAAGACTTACTCCTGAGCAGCCTGCTGTTTGAGAAGGCAGTATCAGATCACCACCCCCAGGGGAGCTGCCTCTTCCTAGCACAGAATTGCAAGGAAGAAAGACAAGGAAACAGTGTCCAAGCCATCCTTGTATGTGTTGGTGTCTGCAGCTGGTGACACAAAGGCTGTTAATATGGGTTTTGAAGTCTGGGCAGTTTTTTTTTTCTCTGCGCAGGTTGCTGGCTTTTCTTATCCCTGCCTTCCTGTTGTCTTTTTTCCCTTGATAGCTTTCCCCTTTTCCTTTTATTCTACCCAGTTTTTGTGCTGGTAAGTCAGTGGAGGGTTTAATGTGAGGAAGTATGTGTACATTTTGCTTGCCTGTACATTTAAGGTGTCTAGAGCTAAAGAATACGTGGAGCTACTGGCAATCATCCTTTAACACAAAGGATGATTACCAGGTGTCTTTGCTGAGCATCTTTAAGTGAGGAGAATCAACAATATCTCACTTGACAGCTATAAAAATTCACATGCTATCCTTAGGCTAGGCACACTTCATAGGTCACTGGGGCAGGAAATCTGTATGCTCTGGCCAATGAACTGCAACTGTTGGGAGAAGCAGCAGCGGATGTAGACATCTTACTGGGAAGCGACCTATTCCAGTGCGATCAGATGTGCTCTTCCAGCACAAGCTCACAGTGATGCTATCTCATAAAAAAAAAAAAAAAATTAGCCTGTGTTGGCATATTCCCTGCTGTAAGCAGAGAGGTAGTAGAAGTGCAGGAGTTTTTTTCTCCTTTTAAGTATAAAATGTAGTTCGTCCTATTTAGGGAGGACGCTGCTACCAATCTCTTCTTTTTCTGAGGTAGAGAAGGAATGAGGAACACAGCTCTTTCTGAACATGCAGAGCAAATACTCTCCTGTTAGCACTGGCAAATACAAACTGCTTCTTAATAACCAGACTGCTAATAAACCCTAAATCTCTAACCTTAACAGAATTAGTAAAAAATTGTACTTGATACTGGTCTCACTACATTGTCAGTATCACAGTATATGTCTTACTGTCCCATTTCAGTGAAAAGACTTAAAGTAAAGGTAACGCACTTGCCCTAATATCTTCTCATGTTTATCCTCATTGTTGGAAGTGTTTGTCTTTGACAGTAGCAAATCTGCTAGCTTTAGCAGTGTGGCAATTGCTTTATATGCGATATGGAAGCCCCTTAGGTGCTGTGTGCCTGCCTTCTGTATCTAAGTCATGAATTCACCTTGTGCCCTGTTCGTGAAGACTAAATATGGAGTTCCCATTTCAGTTTCACACACTGCCTTTCAAATGCTTGTCTTATTATCGGAATTCTGATCATAAACATGATATATCAAATTTTAGGGTGAAGGAATGGTGAGTAGAAGGCTAGAGAGCTGTCTCAGATAAAAAGCTGTGGCTCCTGTAATGGCAGCTTGAAACAGGGATAGACTGAAGTTGGCTACAACAGCAGAACTCCCCAGTGATGATGTTTCTGACATCCTACATGTATAGTGTTCCACAGACCCCTGTCAAAGACTAATTCACAATATCTTTCCCTTGTCATAACCCAGAGTGCAAGGATCAGGGAACAGGGAAAGTTCCAGTTTCATGATATCTTGTCTCTCAAATGTAGGTCTCTCTGTTATTAGTTTAATCTGTAAGCATGTAAATGTTAGTATCAGTGAGTGCTGAAGTGCTCTTCCTCTGTACCAAGCAGATACGGAGTTGTCATCTGTACAGCTGCTGGTGCTCTTCCATTACGCTGAAAACTGGTCCCTTGCCCTGATGGACAAATCTCAGTTTTCTGTTATGGCTCATCATTTCAGCTGTCCCCATAAAAACTAATAAGCTGCTAGTTCTCTGGAGCTGAGTCATCTTTTACTTTATCTCATTCCCTGAAAATGGACAGCAAAATATATACTTCAGTAGGTCACCATGAAAGTTGCTGTCTGCTTTCAGTTAAAATTGCCAGCATGTCTTTTGATTTTACTTGTGACAAGCTGAATGTGTTGTTGCAGGCAGTCAAATAATGAAATTCTTAATCCTTTAAAATACTGGCTTTGCACAGTAGAAACTGCCTTTAGACTATGGCTGCACTGGTTCTGAGTCCATTGAGCTGTCTTTTTTGTATTCCACTATGTTTGCAGTATGGTTTGTCAAAGGATTTCCTTCATCATTGAGGGTTGTGAGGAGCTGCATACTTGAAGCAGTGAGATTCATGTCTCACAGAACTTATGATCCAAGCAATCATTTTCAACAGAGACATCAACAAATGAGTGTAAAATGCTCTGCCCTTGAAGTGTGGGCCTGCTGAGAACTGTCCAAAAAAGCATAATCTGCTGTGTTCTTGTCAGGCCGTACTAGGTAGCTAGCAAGCAAACTCTTCCAGGTTTCCATCAGAAAATTTTGAAGACAGTGGTTGCTGAAGTCCCTCAGTGACTACTTTAGCTGGTTCACATATTTCTTGTCAGTCAGGACTCTTTACTACTCCTTACTGTCTACTGAAGAGAATATGAAACTGGCACTTAAAAATGGTTGTTCTTAATCTAGCATTCATGTCCCTTCAGTGAGGGCCCTGTCCTTAGGAAACACTCTCCTATTTTTAGTTAGGACATGAGCCTATGGAGTTCTTCAATCTGCCCCTGCTGGGAAAGAATCAGTGTTGATGTATTTGCGTTGAGATGCCTTTCTATATGTTCACCTACTTTCTCCAGTGTTTCACACATGCTGCATTGCAGAGAGATGCCATTTGTGTATGTGCACATTCTTTGACCAGGTCAGCTCAGAGTGACTCCTTGTCTTTCCAGATGGACTTAGAAGACAGGCACTGGAGGGGGCCTAACATGAAGTTTGAGATTTGTGCAATATAAATGATTCTGCACTCTTAGAGTCCATTGTACCTACTCAGAGATCCTCCTACCTGCCTTAAGGTGATGGCTGCCTGCTGTGTTTTGCCATTTCAGTGGCTTACAAGGTTGCCTGTAAGGTGAGATAAATAAACATCTGCTCTCCAGAGTACCTGAACTGAACTCTTAGATATCAACTTCCTTTCCATGAGAGCAACATGTTGTTTGTGTCAAAAAAAGATGAAATCTTGTTCTTCAGCAAGGGAAATCCACTGTTAAGAAACAGTTAGACTTCCTTTGTACCTCTGCGGTGTTATGCTCTTTTGGCAGACTGGAGACAATGAGCAAGGTAAAAAGGGTATCTTGTTTGTTGCAAAGCTCAGTGTAAAAGTAGGCTCCCTTGAAAACTGGGTTGGAAGTGTCTAGTAGAGTGCTAGTTCCTTTTCAGTTCACCCGTGAGCCTGATTGCTTTGCCCTGCCACATTCCCTTGCTTCAGATTGGCCGTTGCATGAGAAATGGAAATGGCCGTATTTTGTTCGTTATGATTCATAATTAAAAAGAGACTGAACAAAAGATTTCCACATAAGATTCTCTGTAACACAAATTGATCTTACAATTCTGATTGTGCTGAAGACTTTCAGTGTGTATCAGGCAGTGAAATCAGTGTTTTGCTAGTGGGCTTATGAAATAGAAATTGAACTGCTATTAAAACTGACAGTTCCATCCTCTCATCTTCATTTTTACAAGGCTGAAAGTGAATTATGATTTCTAATCGTATTTCCTTTTAGCAAATGACAGTAATATTCTGTGTTTCAGCTGCTTGAGGCCCTGTAAAAACATATGGATAAGGAGCGATCTTCCCAGAGATGTGCTGAGGCCTCCGAGAGATGCTTGGTGCAACAGCACCCTCTATGCCCTATGAGTTTAAGCGCATCTCCGTGCAACCCTCAAGAGGTGAGCTGTGTCAGGTGGTGTTGTTAATGATTACACATTTTCTGCCAAACTTTTCATCGGACCTCAATGGCACACGAAATTTAAAAGCAATTATGAAGCAGAAGAGTAATTAAAGCCTTGGTGAACAGAATGTGTGGTGGAATTGAGCTTCTTGCCAACTTTCTCTGTTGCAGGGAACCAATAATCCAGGCAAATGAACAGTCAGTGTGATTCATTGAAGAGTGCATTATGTGGAGTCTGCGAACATTTTAGGGAAGAGGGGCATTATATGATGGTGCAGTGTTTATATAGTGGACATAACATGGAGGACAATTTATGGAAATATTACACTGTCCATATATATGACACTGTATTAGTCTAGATAACTGATCATAGTCATTCTGCACGCCAGATAATATCTCTACAGTTTCATATACATATACAGCATAATTCTGTGAATTAACCTTCTTATAATGCCCCCCTAAACATAACACTCACTCCTCCCTATAAACCCAGCAACTTCATGTAGTGCCAACCTCCTTGCAACCCTCACCTCCTCTATGTGACATTCTTTTCAATATAACTGTCCTCCATATAGTATCTGCACAGCTCCATACACCTTGCTGTTTACGTAGTAGCTCCCTTATAATTGCCTTCATACAATCTCAGTAGTGCAGGATGAATTGTCTGGCAGTGCATACTAAGATAATACAAATTTAAAGCTTCACATTTTACAGTTCTATAAAGAACTGAGACTGAAAGGTTAACTCCCAACAGAAAACAAGGTCTGTCAGTGTTCCAATTCAATCTCTATCACTTAAAACAAAAAAATACCATAACAGTTATTTATGCTTCTAATATAATATATATAATATAATATATTGTCTATCCCTCCATGTTATGCTTGCGCCTCAATAAAATGCTTCCTCCAAATAATGATTCCCTTTGTATAATACTTCATAAATAATCCACCATGCAATACTCATGGTGTTCATCTTAGTGTAGTGCTTATCCCTCCATATAATACATGAACCTCAGGATAGCGCACCATTCCAGATAGCCTCTGTATGACAGACTAGTTCATCAGGTAGCACACTCTAAGATAATAGAAATAGGATTGTTCACATTTTACAGTCCAGTAATTCACATTTTATGGTCCAGTAAATAACTGAGACAGAGTTGTGATTTAACCCAGCAGGCTGCCATTGGGGTTTCCCCACACGTGTAAAACTACATGGTGGAAAAGGGGGTGAATCCACTTCATCTGGTCTCTTGAGTAGGAAAATTCTTACTTCTAATAGCTGAGATACTGGTCCAGACAGGCAGGGGGTAGCACATACCATTTTTGAATTGCTCATACTTGTTGGAGGGTTTGTCCACAGCTGAGACACAAGCCTGCAGGGAGGAAAAGAGATCTTTGTATTGTCTAAGTAGGCTAGACAGTTCATCTACCATTGGATTTGCTCCATGTTTCCAGGCCACAGCTTCCAGTGTATTAGTATACGATGATGGTTCACTCTATACAGATTTTTGCCACATTGGTCACAGGCACTTGACATCATCTGTATCTTGGGATAACTGATTATCACTCAAGTGAATGTTATACTCTGTCACCAGCACACCTGATTTCCTCAGGAATTTGATACCTTTTTGCATGGTGGTCCACTTGTCTGCATAATGTACAAGATCTTCCTCTAAGGGATATTCTTCTGACAAGAGTGGCCTCCATAAAATGAAAGCTTATGTCCCTTTTCCAATTGCTTTGGCAATGCCCACTTTACTACTGAGAGATCCTAGTTGCCTGGTTTTGTTGCCCACTATGTACAGGCTACTGGCTCGGTTATCTTAGCATCGTAGCAGTCAGATGACAATGTGCTCATCTGAATGATGCTGAAGTTTTTTAGAGTATTTCACAGCTTGTCCGTGGTAAAGGTTCAGATGGTTGTTGTCTTCTTCATGAGTACTGACTCTTTTTCCTCTCATCCTCATGATGGCCCTCCATCATCTTCTTCTTCCATCTCATTTTAGTAAGACTCTCTTTCCTTACTAAATGAACTGACTTTCACAGCCATTTTTTTGGTTTTGAGTATAGGAATTGAACCACAGGGCCTGTTGCAGGGGTTGGAGAAACCACATGGCCTGTTTCATTATCATGAGATCTAGAAACCTCTCTCCTGTTAAGGTGCTGAATAGTGTCAGATAGGGTTTGATAGGTATGGGCCAGGCCATGAAGAGGGTCTTGTGCAGAGGGAATGAATGTTATACAGATTGGGGCATTTTACAGAGGTGCAGGTATTATAGGATAGACATGCATTACATGCAGGCAGCCTGGTCCAGCCCTGTACATTCTCCATTCACTCAGAAACAAACAAAACACTGGTGTGCTATTAGCACTGTCTGGACTGAAACAACAACAGCATTTCATGGAGGTTAATTTACAGAAGTATTACACTGTCTATATATATATGACACTGTTAAAATGCTGCCTGGCCTACAGAATTATTATGGTCACTTATTTTTAAGTGCAGAGTAGTTTTGGAACAAATGCTCTCTTCCTGTCAGGGTATTTTTTTTTCTTTTTTTTTTTTTTTTTGTAATTGGACTGCAAAACACATATCTTCATATTTATTAACTTAGTGTGAGCTACTGGGGAATTTGTTCTGTTGTATGGAGATTATATGGAAGGTGTTATATGGTCAAGGGTGATACACAGAGGAGAGCATTTTATAGAGGTGGTGTTGTATGGCATGTCAGCGTTATATGGATGTGATGTTATATAGAATATATGGAGAGTGGGCATTGTATGGAATATAATCTATGGAAGAGTTACACCATGAACCATGTCCAGCCTGTGGACCACTTCAACCCAGCCCAGATTGCACTGAGGCTGTCCTCTCCTCTCCGCCATCATGGTAGCAGCTCTGCCTCCAGCAGTCTATGACAATTGTTCTTCACTCAATGAGGCCCAGGCAAGCCAAAAGTTTGGACAACAGCATGCTACGCTGTATATATATACATGACGCTCTTAAAATATTGTCTAACATACAGAGTAATTAAGATCACTTATCCTTTTTTAAAATACGTGTGAAATTGGATTGGGACAATAAGAGAGAGAGAGAATCATGGGGAGGAGGCTCCAGAACCTTCATTCATTTTGCTAACCAAGCTCCAAGTCTGATCCCTGTGCTTCTGACTGGGTCTTTTTTCTCTTAAAGAGTGTTTTTTAAGGAAGCTCACAAGGTGGTGCTGTGTCATCTTCCATGTCAGAGCTGGGAAAATGTTTCCTATTGATCAAAAGCAGCGTGGAACAGATTCATCCTTCCAGACTATTTCAACCTACCTGGTTTGGTTTTGGTTGTTGTTTTAGTGTTAGTGGTTTATATTTTGTTTTGTTTTTCTTTTTTTTTCTTATTTTTCTTTGAGCCTCTGGGAATTGACTGTTGGTACAGCTCTGAGGAAAGGGATTAACTCTTCTTACAAACCTCTGAAGTGGTTATTAGAAATTAAACCTGATTTTTCTTGAGATAACACTCAGAAAGCTAAAAAGGTTTCTCCTGTTTAGGCGTATTCCTAAATATTTGCTTAGTATTCTCTTCTTTGAGTTACTTTAGGGAAAAGCAGTGTTGCCTAACAGAAAGTTACAGCCCAGCCAATGGTAAAATATGCTGTGTGTGCTTGGATGGCTATAGAGTTGAAATTTTGGTTGGAAAGGATGTGGGCAGTCTGTAATTTAAAACTGTTTCTTCACTTCAGAATATAGTAGACATATCTCAATTTTTTCTACAAGTAATCTGCTTTATTTTTGGTTGCTCTGAACACCCAGGTTGCAGGCAGAGTATATCATTCCTTGCAACACACTCATGTCTGGAGAAAATTCTTTCGTTTCTCTCTCCTTAGGTAATTTTAAATTATTTCACTCCATGGGCTTCTTTCTAGTTAATTTTAGAATACATTTACTCCTTTAACACTTTTCTCGGTGCTGCCCCCATGCCTTCTAATTCAGCTGATTTGTTATGTGCTAACAGCTACTTTGAAATAAGAAAATTCAAGTATTATGAGTGAGCATACCTCTTGCTCACTAAAAAAGGGAGGAGGCCATACATGCTTATAGAAGACACTAAAATGCTTATGTAATTACTGTTGTTTTGTTGTAAATATAACTGTACTGCATCTCATGTTGTATCTTGCATTTTGATGCAATGAGATCACAGAACAGCCAAATAGTATGAGAGGAAGAATGTGCTTTGTAAACTCTTCAGAAAAGGAGTAAACAGCCTAGAAATGTTTCTAGAGTCATTCCTTTCTGAATCTGTAAACAAGAGGGAGCACACAAAAGGTGTTGTGTGGTTTGTGCTTACTAAAGCAGCTATGACTGACAAAAGCTTCTCCAGCCTGGAGATGCTGTGTATCTTGCTCCTGCAGACATGCAGGCTGAATTTTGGCATTGATAGCTCTGCATAGATCATTTCAACATAAACAAAAGGCTTTAGGTAAAACCAGTAAGTCTTCTTTTGGAATGATTTCTGTGTATGAGGAGTGCATTTCCCAAGAAACACTGAAGGAAGAATGACTCCTTCCTACCAGGCTTCTCTAGGTGCAAATGTGCCTGCATGACACCTTAGGTTAAATCAGTTATGTCTAGAAGGTTCCTTACCATGATCCACAGTTGTTATAAAGAACACCCTTGCTTGTGAACGTGCCATGTTTCTGTCCCTTGTTCTTCTGTGAAATGCAAGCTGAGCTCCAAGAAACCTTGCCAGCAGCTTCTGGTTCCAGGAGCCCTCATCTTTCAGCGATGGAGGAAAAAATAGGGTTGAAAAGATTTTTCTTTAAGACCTAAACTGGTTCTAATTGTGGTTTTAGATGCATCACAAAGGTTCTAACTGAGATCAAAGAGAATCTATAAAATGGTGACTTCCTGGTCTTGATTTGCTGTTTTCTTTTTCTGTTTCACTTTTCTTCATGTATTAAATTACTTTTTAAAAAGTAATTCCTGATTGGATGTCATCTATGAGATACTTGTTCCCTCAGCCTGCTCTAAAGCTCAGCAATTAAGATAGAGGGTGCAGTGAAATTGCCAGGTCACAACCTGAACCAATGGTTGATCACGAGTTGAGAAGTTGTTGCTAACCCAGGGAACTGAGGTGCAGGTAATGCCCCTGAGTGACTGGAAGCAGTGGAGCCAGGATCCACCACTCTGCACCCTCGTTTAGGGGTTGGCAGCTGAGGGAGTAGTATCTTTCTGCATACTTTTCTTGAGCTGTTGCTGGCTGTTGGAAGGGGTGAGCCAAATTTCCTTCTTTACTTCATGTTAATGCTTTGTACTGCTTGTGTTCCGTTTGAAGTCACTATTGTCCCTTTCTTTCCCTGTGCAGAGGGGAATAAGGCAGGAGCAAGAACAAGGCCATTCAACTCAGTTTTCCTTTCGGAGGTACTACAGTGCTGGGATGGCTCTGTTTGTCTTGAATCCCTAAACATAGTAACTAAGGGAAGTAAAGAAGTCACCTGCTTTGGGCTACAATAACTAACTGCTGATTTAATTTTGTCGTTTAACAAAAATGAAAGGCCCTGAAGAAATGTTCTGGTCCCAGTGAAAGTTCATAGGCAATATGTTTTAATATAAAACTATCTGAGCAAGCTCCCCAGTACAAAAAAGACAGGGATCTCCTTGAAAGAGTCCATTGGAGGGCTGCAAAGATGACGAAGGGTGAGGAACACCTCTCTTATGAGGAAAGGTTGAGATACCTGGGTCTGTTCAGCCTTGAAAAAAGATAACTCAGAGGGGATCTGATCCACATCTATAACCACATCTATAAATATCTAAGGAGCAGGGGGCAAAGGAATGAGTCCAGACTCTTCTCAGCAGTGTGTTGTGATAGGATGAGGGAAAATGGCCACAAACTGATGCATAGGAAGTTCTGCACAAATGTGCATGGGAACTTCTTCACAGTGAGGGTGACTGAGTGCTGGCACAGGCTGCACAGAGAGGTGGTGGAGTCTCCTCTAGAGACATTCAAGACCTGCTTGAATGCCTCCCTGGTCTAGTGAGCTGCTTTGGCAGGTGGGTTGGACTCAATCTCTAGATGTCCCTTCCAACCCCTACGATTCTGTGATTCAAGCTAAAGGTCATGCTCAGGAAATGAAATGTGGAGTGCTTTTTTTCTTTTAAAGTCAGTGTTTACAGAAGGAACAATACCATCTGAAAACATGACAGAAATGACTTTTTAAATGCTGTGTGAAATGTGTTTGTAGTATCAGTTGAATGTTGTGTTTCAACAGCTGTGCAGAGGTACGCGCGTGTGCTTTTTTGAGTACATTTCAATAAGATTTTATCAGTGAGAAGACTACAGCTGTTGACCAGAGACCTATATGAGATGTTAATATAATCATTTTTTAATGTTAGGGGAAGAAAACATAAGCTATCAAAAAGTTGGTAAAAGATAAATTTCTTTTAAAATGACTGTTTTCAAAAATTGACTACTGGAGTATTTTAATCATTGAAATATATGAGCATTTTTTGATAACTAAGTAAAAGTTAATGGAAAAAAGTCTTGATTTCTGCTATGTGTTTTCTGCTTTTCTTTTCTTTTTTTTTCTTTTCTTTTCTTTTTTTTTCTTTTCTTTTCTTTTTTTTTCTTTTCTTTTCTTTTTTTTTCTTTTCTTTTCTTTTTTTTTCTTTTCTTTTCTTTTTTTTTCTTTTCTTTTCTTTTTTTTTCTTTTCTTTTCTTTTTTTTTCTTTTCTTTTCTTTTTTTTTCTTTTCTTTTCTTTTTTTTTCTTTTCTTTTCTTTTCTTAATATTTTTGCTTAATGTCATTCCTGGAATAGAAAACAACATTTTCACTCTGAGTTAATGAGTCTTTTAAATAAGAAATTATTTCAGATTTATATATTGAGAAAAACAACAACCGTGATGAAAACTAATAATTGTATCTTCCCTGTTTCCTATGAAGACAAAAAGTAAATAATAAAACTGTTTTTATAAATAATTGATAAGCTGTAAAATTAAATGTGGTTATTTAAATATAGTATTTTCAGTTTTATTTTGATTTTTTTTCCTTATTCAAGCTAATTGTTTTCTTGCAGTATTTCAGAAAGCCATTATTTGGTGATGTGCATAGACTGTCTGATTCTCAGATAGTTCCAGCTTCTGTTCAGATCCTATTTCAAGCAAAATTGTTGTGGCTGTATTATAGAAAGTTAAGGATTTTATATGTACCCTTCTGAAGTGAGGCAGTTGAGTCCAACAAAAATTCTTACATTTATACTGTGAGTATGGAAAAGGTTTCACAATGTTACCTGGGGTCTCCTCCTCACCCCAAGCCTACAATTGCTAGTAAATCAGCTTTATCCTGTAAAAACTTGCAGCAGTGAAGGTGGCCTAACTGCCCCCACTGCTGAAGTGCTCTTCTCATTGTGTTCACGTCCACTGTATGGTCTCCATAAACATTTAGCAAACATCGATGAATGTCACTGGGTACTGTTTTTCCCATGTGGAGGAGTTGCATTGCACCCCATTGCTGCATATGCACTTGCATGTCAGACTCTAGACTTCCTCTCTGCTGCCACCTGTCAAATGGCAGTAAAACCTAATGGTGGGGAGGTTCAGCCTCTACTGCCATACCACCTCTGATGTTGTGGGGCAACATAATAAAATAGGAGGCATTAGTTTTGGAGCATTCTTCATGTGAGAGCGTGTGTGTATATAGTGAATTGTAAGAATTTGGAGGCTAGAGTGATTGTTTTAAAATGTTGCGGAAGCTCCTAGACTTTTGAGAGCTGATCCCTACAGGAAAATGTGCAGTAGCCTCTTGCAGAAATGCTTTGTCTGTTAGCTGTTTGATTTCTTTTTGGCTGTGGTCATTGCTAAATTTGTATTACTGTGAAGCACAGAGATTTTTTTTTTGTTGTTTAGCTTTTATTAATGCATAATTAATGGCATTGATTTGTTGTTTCTGTCTGCTTGTACTCATATGCTGATTGAAATGGGCTTAATCCATACACCTAGGAAAAAAATACTAGACATTGCTGTCCAGGATGGATACTGCTTCTAAGCAGTACTAATTCTACAAATTAGTTGCACTGCTCTCCAAAGGACTTGCAGAAATCATGCTGTCTCTGTTATACAGATCCCAAATTTGCCTTGGGTTCAGCTGGGGCAGAATTTATTTTCTTCATGTCTGATGTGATGCTGTGTTTTGGCTTTGTGTTGTTCAGTGAAAGAGCACTCCTATAGCGCTTTCACTTTGCGTGAGCCATAGCATCAGCTAGGGAGTTGGCTTTGGGAGGGCCAGGCTGTGCCCCAGGTTCCTCCAAACCCCTGGGTAAAAACAGTCCCCTGTGCCCAGTTCTTTGCTTCCACTCATTAGCACAGAGCTGTGACAGTGGTCTTCCCTATGGAGAAGAAGCAGACACAGAATGAAAAGGGGAAAGAGAAGTCCCTGGGGTGTAAGTCTTGACTGCTGAAACCAAGACTGCATTTGGTTCCTTGTCTACAAACCGTAATTATTCTCCTTAAGAATTCTTTCAGAGTTGAGGCCTGTTATTACTAACCAGCTGGTGCTCTGAAATGGTTGGCATGCTTTAAGTCCTAGATGTGACCCTCTTGCACTTATAAAGTTGTGGTTTTCCTTGTTATTTACGTACAGAGTACTCTTCCATTATTCCAGCCTGTTCCCACTGCTCTGTCTTGCCTTTTCATGTTCATTTTGCCAGACAAATCTTAACTCTTATTATTTGGGAGTGAAGCTTTATCTGAATTATTCTGGTTTTCCACTTCTTCTCTTCCACCTCCCTTTACCCCTTTGAAAACTTTCATTTTGTTTCTGGAACACTTCCCAGTGATTGCAACAGCACTTATTTAATTTCTAGATGAAGCAAATAGTTATTAGCTGATACAGGACTAATCCATCACACAAATGGGACAATTGCCTGCCCTCAGCAGGAAGACATTAAGAACTGTTCAGCATTCTCCAGAGGTTTTTGGGGTGGCTTTGGGGAATTGCTCGCAAGTCGTATGCAAAGAACATCAATAACTGTAGCTTCCTTTTTGTTTTCCATATTTCATCCTTTCACCGTATGCTTGTTGTTTTTTGGTGTAGGCTGAGTTTGAAGTAGCTTGTTGTAATACAGAAATGAAAGCTCCCCTTTTGTGATGTATTGAAATTGCATTTCCAGTATCACAGTAAAGTGTTCAAAAATGACTCATGCATGCTTTTAATCAAGGGCATAATTGTGTGAAGAGATTTGATCTCATAAAAGCTTGAGGGCCATATTTAAATAATGACAGGAACCTTTCTGTCGATTTTGGTTGCTTTTTATTAGTTGGTTTTGTTTATTTGTTGCTTTTTTTTTTTTTTTTGCACTTTGCTGCTAATGGCACTGTGTTTTGGATACTAGTGTAAGAGGCAGTATAGCAAAACATCTAATGTGCAGGTTCCACTGTGATTCATACTTACACATGAAAGCTGTGTGTGTGTTACTCAAAAGTCTTTCTAAAAGTTTTCCCCTCCTGAAATTTACAATCTGCAATGCAGAAGGTCAGAAGTCACGTTTGCAAACTAGGTCTTGAGGATTGAATTATTATCTAGCAGCAGTTCTAGCCCCAGATTAGATACATGGTGAAATGACTTTCTTTGCCCTGGAGATGAAACTGTGTGCATGCCAACTTTAGCACACACTGAATACTCAATTTTTCAAGATAGATCTGAAGCCTTTTGTCAAGATAGGACTAAGTTTCCTTATGTCTCTCTTAATCTGTGTGTCAGTCTATCCCACATCCTGAGCATCACTGCACAGGAAATCCTGTTATGGACAGTCATCCCATTATCACAGAATTGTTCTTGTGTTCCAGTTTGTGCCCTTTGCCCCGTGTCCTGTCAGTGGACAAAACTGGGATGAGTCTGGACTCATTCACTTGACTCCTGCTCTTTAGATATTCATAAGTGTTGATAAGGATACTCCTCAGTTTTCTCTGCCCAGGTCTCTCAGCCTTGCCTCACAAGGGCAATGCTCAAGGCCAGTAGTAATTTTTTTCACTCTTCACTGGACTCTTTCTAAGGAGATCCCTGTCTTTTTATTTGTTTGTTTGTTTGGGCAGTCTAGAATTGAATACAATACTCCAGATACGGCCTCACCAGGGCAGAGTAAAGGGGAAGATATCTCCCTTGACCTTTTAGCCAAACTGTTTTTCATGCTTCCCAGGATTCTTTAGGCCCTCTTGGACAAATAAGTGCTTTAATTCATGTGATACCTCTGAGTAGGTCCTTGAAGAAGTCAAAGTTGGCTCTTGAAATCTGGAATTGAAGTCCTGCTCATAGCATTTTTTCTTCCACATAAGATCCTGAATTCCACTGTCTGATGTTCACTGTATCCAAGGTTGCCCCCTGCTTTCACGTTCTCAACCAGTCCTTCCTTGTTTGTAAGAACAAGATCCATCAGTGCATCTCTTTGAGTCTTCCACCACCACCATTTTAAAAGCAGTAGAAATTACTGCTGGAGCTGAGGAAGCAGTCTTGTCCCAGTCTCTTGTGCTTAAAAGAAAACCATTCATGGTGCTGTAGCCTCCCTCTTGATAGAAAGAAGTGAGCAGGATTTGAACAGTGATTTAGGTCCAGGATCTCTCATGGCTTTCTGTAGAGTCCTTGGTGGTAGCATGAGGAGAGAAGCAGAAAGATGCTGTTGACATAGCTGGGTGGATATTATCTTAGCATTCATTCTGACCCATTTGTAGTGTGGGCACCTTTTGTCTTTGTCATATGAAGATCTGTCCAGAGAGAACCTTGAAGCAGTGTAAATGTGGGGGCTGGAAGAGTTACCTCCTTGATGCCTGAGGAAAAGTTGATATGCATGGAATTACAATACTGTACTGAAAAACAGAGGAAGCACCCAAGTGAAGGTGATCCTCCCGCAGTAAAGTACATCAATTTTAGGTCTCAACTTGGCAGTGCAAGTTGCTAAGGAAGATCAAGGAGAAAAAGTAATTCTCTAAAAATAAATGCTCAACAAAGGTGAAGAGCCCTCTTCATCCAATTTATTTTAGCAAATTAAGGAACAGGGCAAGGGTGAGTAAAGGGCACCCTTTTTTAAAATTGCTTTTATTTTTTTTATTTCTTTACAATCTTCTTACTCATTTTCAAGCCGTTTTTGGGCTGTATATTTTCAGGGAGTTAGTAATTACCCTCTTATTGCCCTTGATCTGTGTGAAGAGGGAACAGGAACAAGTATTTCAGAAGCTGTAGAAGCTTTCTTTTGATTATCCTTGTTGAGGACATAATGTGCTCAAAGGAGTTGTTTAAAAGGCAAATGTAGTTGTTCCAGCTTCCAAAATTGTTGTGACAGGCTTTTGTGTGGTCCTTGTCTCCTCTTATTCTGAGGAAATACAAAGTGAGCAGACACTTTAAAACCTTTTCAGTCCTTCTCTCAGCCCCTCTTCCATATGCTAAATGAGGAAGCTAGTTTGTGCCTCAAGGATGATGTCTAATCTGAGGGTTAGAAATGTTTTTCTCTGTTAAGTCTCCAAGCTCTTTCTGTACAAATGAATTCAGAGGGAAATCAAGCTACTTCTTGTTTTACATTTATCTTTCATGCATGCAGGTGCACAACTGACGCATTACTCTGGTGTAAAAATTAGCTAGATTTCCTAAACCATGAAGAAAGTGGCTTATGTTGGGGGTGGATGAGAGAGGCTTCATCCCACTTCAAAACAAACAAAAAAAATTATTTGTACAGTGTGTTTCTTTTTATGCCTATTCTTATGCCTTGTTCTTTTCCCACATTAGACTAGCAGTGCTTACTTGGCAGAATCCTTGTACTTAGGGGAATTTAATGCATGTGTTTGTTTGGTGTTTTGCTCAGATGTGTGAAGAAAGAGGTGGGTGTGCAGCACCCAACATGTCAGTTTAGGATTAGATGGACTGCTGATTATGTTGCTGCTTCTCTAAGCTGGCAAACATATTGGCTGACAGAAGGGATGCAAGTGCAGTGAGGCTAACTTTTCAGAGGAGAATTAATTAGCTGGTTTATGATGTTCTGGTCTGCCCTCTTGTGGTTCTGTCAAATTCCAAAAGCAAGATCCAAAAATCTCTGGAGAGTCAGGGAGAAAAGAAATATTTGCACTCCCAGAGGCATGAAATGCAATTTCAATTTTTGGTAATCTCTACAGTCATTTAGCTCATAAATTGACAGTTACAAAACTAGAAGTCAAACATTTTTCTAATCTCAGTGTTTAAAACTTAGCATTTTATGGTACATGTAGATCCTTTTCAACAGATGAAAATTGATTCAGGTTAACTTTCTATCCTTGTATAAAAAAAATTGACATTCAGAATGTTAATATAGTATTTCTTGCTAGAGAGTAGTTGGCTTTTCATGTCTTTTAATTACTGCTTCAGTGGAAAAAAAAAATGTGAGATTCAGGAAGGCATGGCTTTATTACGATATAATTTTTTTCTAATACAAATTTTATGAGTGTGAAGTTAATCACTGGCCTTTTTCTACATTAAAGTTTAGTAAATTTTAATGATTTTAAACTGTCATTACAGGCAAATGATTAATCTTTTACATGTTCATACATGTTTCCTGCTAAAAATAATGGAAATCAGGTAGAGCTAGCTGACAGATGAAATTTTAAAGAGGAAAACTCTATCAAACCTGTCTGTATACAATCCATGGCCCTAGAAATGCATGAACAATTTCTGCCACACAGTATACATTTTTCATGGCCTATGCATGAAGCTTGTAGGTGGCTTCTTTTTTTTTCTGTGTCAGAAAAGAAGAAAAAAGCAGAATTCCACTATGTTTGGAAATGTATCCCAAATCTATAATGGGGTATATCAGCAAGACCTACCCCACCCAATGCTATTCTGAAGCAGCTTCTCCTGGCTCTGTTGATACTGAAGATACATCTAGATTCCACTACTGACTTTTTCAGCTTGTGATTTATTAAGATAGAGGAAACTTGAAGCAGCTGTGTGTCTGCTTCTTGGGTGGTAGCTAAAATGTCTCTGGTGAAACAAGCCTTGTGATTTAACTTGGGACTTCTGGTGATTGGGCTGGGCAGAGGCCAACACTTCTGTAATCCTCTGTTATAATGGAGAAGAAAACAAGGAAATTTCAATGTGAGAATATCTTCTACTTAAAAAGTCCAAGCAAACCTCAGAAA
Organism: Odontophorus gujanensis; assembly: GCA_013399175.1. Lineage (NCBI taxonomy): Eukaryota > Metazoa > Chordata > Aves > Galliformes > Odontophoridae > Odontophorus > Odontophorus gujanensis. The sequence goes on along the minus strand of VXAB01009743.1, from coordinate 434,630 downwards.
CATTATGACCCCAGCATACAGATATCTCCACAAGGTCGGAGATGATTGCAAAAGGAACAGCTATGATCTTGCCTGCGCCTATGTTGCAAGTTTCACAGCCAGAGTATAAGTCTGCAAATGTTTTTCTCTCCCTTCCTCTCTGCACTGTGGAAAAACACTCATTACAGATGGACTTTAACATTTGACACATCGATGAGAAAGTAAACAGTACATCCATAAAATACCCAGAAACCAGTGAGATGTAAATGACAAGCACCTTCCATTTTTCATTGAAAAATATTTCTCACCAAAAGACTAAAAAAGAAAAAAAAAAACAAAAAAACAACAACAACAAAAAAACACAACTCTTTTCAAGTCTCAGTTTTTATTTTCAGGGATAACAAGTGAAACAGAGCTGAACCAATATAATCCTTATTTTGAATTTGTGAAATACTAATTATACCTCTTAGAGATACATTTATTTTGATAGTACAGAATGTGATTCTATGCCTCACTAATGTCAAAGATTCAGCCATTACTTTTATTTAAAAGAAAGAAAAGGACTTGCAAAAGGTGAATTTACTGAATTGCAGTGCCTGGTATCTGACATTGTTTCTATGGTTAACAGTAAATCTGGCTCTTAGTACCTACCTGATAATGGATCTACTAATGCCATGGGTATATTAAAAATTTAACACGTAGAGAAAAACATTGGTCTTATACACAAAACTAAGCATCAGAAATCTTACAAGAGTTGAAGCCTTAAGGACAGAAAGATTTTCAAGGGTTCTGGGAAGTTTATCTCTGATGCTTGTATAAATCTCAATCTCATCTCTTCATTAAGTCTATAGACCTGTTGTGATGGTTCCAAGGACAAAAATGTGATCTCTTACCTAGACAGGCCTGTTTGAGAAGGGGAGGTATTTCAGATATCTCAGCGCATATCCAGTTGCTTTATTTGGTTTTCCACCATTTGGATTTGGGGGTATGTCAGCTGAGGCATGAAGATAATTTTTCATGCTCGTTAAATATTTGGAACCTAAGTCAGCTCTGAGGATTGCTTTTGGATAATCAGAGAGGAAAAGTGAGGCAATTCTAACTGAGGTACTTAGTCCAACTGGTCATGCTAGAGACTGAGGAAGCTGTGCTGGTGGAACAGAGGTTTTATTGTGACTTGCATAGCCTTAGAATATTTATCTTTGCTGGGCTGGAGCCTAAAACTTACATTATCAATTCCTCTTGAACATGCTGAGTATAGAAGGTGTTCAACATCTAAAGTTACAGCCACAGATGAGCACTGAGTTTTCAAATATAGAGTTAATGTCAGGCATGAGAGCACCTCCTCTTTTTTGCCTAAAGGAAATGGTGGGAACAGTGGGGGAAAAAGTAGTGTACAGATAAGAGGCCTGTGAAAGCTGGCTGGGTTCAGCCACAGTAAAATGTAACAAAAGCAGACCCAGTCCATTTACCTACCAGCTGTGACTCAGAGTTCCAATTAGTCTGGAAGAATGCAGTTCTGCACTTAAGATACCTAGAGATAGAGACAGTCCTGAAACTAACATTCCCTCCTTGCCCCTGGTTTAAAACTGTGAGCGCAACTTCTGTATTTTCCTGCTCTGCACTGTTACCCAGAGAAGCACAGGTATGAATCACAAAGCAACTATAAATAAGTTGAGAAAGTTTAAAAATGTCATAATATTTCTGGAGCCTACTTAGTATTTAACACCCTTTAAAAAAATAATCACCACCTTTTATAGCACTTGGGGTCAAGAAGGAAAGTAATGAGGCTTATTATTACTTTTTAAAATGACTTAAACTGTCTGCAGATAAGTGGGTTATTTTTGCGTCGTCTATTTTGCTTGAGTGAAAGTGATTCCCTCCATTAAAGTTAATAGAATCCTAACAACTGTTCTGGAGTTGTTTTTTTTTCTCTGCATTCTGATGCAGTGAAAGGATATAGAAATGAGGTAGCAAAAGTAAGTTGATGACAAAGTTCAGGTGACTGATCTTTTTGATACATCAGTGGCATTTATAGTATCTTTACAAAAAGACTATTACAAACAAACAAGAAACCAACCAACTGATTACAAATGTACTTCTGCTTATTGAAAAAGTTGTTAAAATGTCATAGAATGTACTTCTGAAAGTTCTATCTGCTAGATTATTGTTTGAAGCTAAACTCTGGAAAGCTGAATACTGTCCTTCTGTTCACCGAGTTTTTCTTTTGTTTAGACAGTAAGTTCAAGTGTGTGCTCAATCTCTTCCTAAAACTCTGCAACCTTTTTTTGCTTTCAAGATTTGATTTTCAGTTTAAGACCAATAAACCTCAAAATCTGGAAGAAAGCCTCAACGTCGTTAAACAACATGATATCATTCTGATGAACAGGTGGGAAGTCAATATTTCAAAGTCAAAACATTAGTGTCTTATACAAAAGCCAAGACTTATTATGGGTGAACTATGGTGTGACCTCCATCATTGTGCAGCCAAGGAACCCTGCTTGTGGATCAAGCTCTCTACTGTAAAAGGATAGATACTAGGCCCTGTGTTTTGCCACCAGGATATGCCATGAGGAGAATATTTAATGAAAACTGGCACATGCATTTACCAATCTGTGGAGTTGTTTTCTGTGATTTCCATTGAGTAATTTATAGCAAAAGGAATACCATTTAAACTTCTTAAGGTTCACAATAGGGAAACAGTTTAATCCTTTTGAAAGTAAAGTGATAGCCTCTTATTATTTCTGAATAGTTCCGCGTACTGAAAGACATTATCTTACTTAATAACTTAAGTGGAGAGTTCATAGAAACAAAAGCCTGTTGGAAATAACAGGGAACTGAGGTGAAGTTCATTGATGTATTTAATCTTGAAAACTATATCTGCATTCCTCTCTGCTGGAGTGGGAGTACAAATTAGCACTTGGCTAAAGCTGATCAAAGTCTCTGCTGCTGAAAGGGCCAGCATGCCTTCCTCATCCTCTCCTCAGCCTGTATTTAGCAGTGTTGTTACGCAGGGGGCAGAGTAAGCTGCAAAGCTCCTTATTCTTGGTGTTTTCTCCTTTGAAGAATGAGGTTTATTGCTGTATCAGTGATCTGATCTGACTTGCATGGCCTGAGGGTCACTAATGTCGACACAAATGTTTTGCCAATGTCTGAGGAAAAGCATGGGTTGGACAAAGGTACCACTTTGGTGGCAACCTTCCACTAGGTTTGTGCATGAGTACTACTGAAATGTTTGTCATGATGGGCTGCAAGAATTGGCAGTTTGCTAACCTGAGTTTGCTTACTTAATTAACCTTCAATGTTGACTAACAGGGTAGTCTAGCCCACTTGCAAATTACAGTGTTGGTTCTTGACTGACAGTGGGCGACTAATGTACATGAAGAGGTGCAGACGAGGCATGTTTCAGTCTCCCAGAAGCTGTCTGTTTGCCATATTGTGAGGAAGCAGGTGTGGGCTAGCACCACTACACATTCCTGTTTCCCTATGAGTATGTGGTTTAGTGCCGGTCAGAATTGTCCCAAGATCGATTCTTTCCTGTGGCTATCAGGTGTGACCTGACCATACCTCTCCATGGGACAGTGCATATCTGTACAAAGAAAAAGTTAGTGACACAGATACGGCAGTGATGAATGCAAGACACTATGCAGACAAAGGATGGTGCTCTACGGTGTTACAGGTTCTTTCATGGCATGTGTACATTGAAACAAGTCTGACAGCAATGGGGAGCCCATAGCTCTTATAACCCAGCCTGATAAATCTCTCATTAACTCGACAAAAACAAATGGCATGCTTCTATCTTAAACTGGTAAGTTTAAGGCTTCTACTATAAAGGCTGTTATCTTCGGATTAAGCTTGCTGCAAAATGTGTGTAAAACAGTATATTATGTTATTCTTATAGACATCTGAGATGTCAGTAGGAGTATCTGTAGTACCTGATTTCTCACTTAAGAATGCCTGTCAGATATGACATGAAGTGGGTATGGCAAAGCAGAGTGCTAAGGTAAGTTTTAATAACAAATGTCCAGACAGTGATAGCTTCAAGAACAGTACACCAGTTCACTGCCCTTTGAAGACCAGTCCTCAATTTGACATTTTGGAGAGCGTGATCCTTCTTTTCTTATTTCCTGTCTCAGATGATTCATCCCTTGTGTGGCTGTAAGGCAGAGATAAGCTTTGAAAATGGATCTTCCACTGATACCAAATAGAAGAAAGATGCCACCAATTTTCTACTCTGAGCTGGTCAGAAACTTTAATTAAGAAAAAACAAAACTCCTTACTCTAGAAAGGAGTTCTGGTTGAGTGTTTTTCCCTAGGGGAATGTGTTACTAAATCCATGGATCTAGGCTGGGAGAAGCTTTTAGTGGATCATTTTTCCTGGTTACTATGAATAGCTCTGTGTATGAATCATCTGGGACTCTTTGGATGCTTGAACCTTAGTGCTAGCAGTTGTATGTCAAACCTAGCAGTGTGTACTCTGCTGCTCTGCTAGGGGGGATACTGCTATGCTCTGTGCTGAAATCTCTTTTGTGGGCTTTGCTCTCTAAAGACTGACTTTCCCGATTAGTGTTGCTAAGTTTTCCTGGTTAGCAAATGTAACAGTTAATCAGAAATCAGAGACTAAAAGCATAGGGCAGGTTGCATTGTGCTATAAGCTGATAAAATGAATGTATGTATGTCTCGTTTTAAGGAGACATTTTGTTTGCTTTTCAGAATGAGTCATCAAATATAGCTGATGCTCTTTTCAGCATCACTGTTGTGTGAGACCCAAAAAAATATAGTCAAGTAACAGGTTCTATCTTCAATTGGATCTGGTGGAGAGCTGATCTTAAGGTACTGAAGTTCTTAGGTTCCAAGTAACAATGTTGTTCATTTGTTTTCTTACTCTCCCCACCTCTCCGGATGATATTTCTGTATACAAAGAAACTCTTTCTAAACCTAGAGACACAAAGTTAATGCATGGAGTCTCTATATCTGTAGTTGCATTTCATGGGAAGAGATGTCCTACTGCAGTTCTGTTTTATGATCTTGGTATGGTCCCTGAAGAGTAGTGGGTTCTTAGATTACTACTCTAAGAATAGGCTCCTAAAATTAAGTATTATTTCATTATTTAAATAAATTTGATATGTATGTATAAATGAAGAAAACATCCCTCTTATTCTTGCATAATAGCACTTTTTGAAACAGTAATGATTTTGCAGGACTGGATTGTTTTTCCTGCCTTCCCCAACTCCTCCTTCATTTAGACATTGAGATGCTTACTTGATCTCCAGTTTTTATTACTTTTTCTTTATTTTTAGCTGATTTTTGCTGTATTTACAGAGGAATAAAGTGCAGCGGGTCTGTCCTGGAAGTAGAAGAACACATCTGAACAAAGTGAATTGGTTTTGTTGAGAAATTCAAGGCCATCTGAAGTTCTAATTCTAAAGATATGCTTCTGAGCATCTGCCAAAATGAATATTTAACAAATGCTTATGTGATATAGAAAATAAATGCAATGGATGAGTAGAAAAAAATATTTCCAGTACAAGGTTTGATAGATATTTGTCCTAAATTCCTTTTTTTTTTTTTTTTTTTTTAAAAACTACACGGAGTGAACACAAGTAAAAGTGGATTTTTTGCCAAAGATCTAAAGGCTGAAGCTACAGTTCTTGAGAAGTGGGGAAAGGGTAAGAATGGAGTGAGAATGGTCTTGAGAGAATTAGCAGAAATGTTCTGCTTGAGAGAAAGGAAATAGCACTCTTAAAATACATAAATAAAAGAAAACATTAAATAGAAGCTTTTAAGAAAAGAAATCATGAGGTTAATGAGAAGTGCTTCTGCAGTTGCTAATGGAAACTTCTGATGGTTGCAGACTTAGCTTAGGATATTCTGTCCCACCTGTAATTATATTGTCTGTTCTCAGACATGTACATTAGTGGTGGTTTGTAATGTATGGGAGCAGAAGGCAATGTATTTATACTTGTGAGGAGAAACTCTTTGAGATGCAGGATTTTGTATTTTCATGGAAGTAGCAGGTGCTTATTCAGCTTCAGGAAACAATATTCTCACTCCTGTTTCCCAGTCAGAACATTCCTTTAGCTCTTTAGTATGTGCACAAGAAAATAGAATGAATTAAAGCAGAGAAGCTGCTCTGATTTGGCTAGGTTGAAAAAATTACGCAGTATATGTCTGGTAATTCTATCTTTTTTAAGACAGTGACTTGTTCACTTTTCTCTAGCAGTGTTACCTTGCCAGCAGTAATTCCCTAGCATTGGATATATGTAGTTTATGTTTGGAGAAAGACACTTTTATTGTTTTGGTTGTGGGTTTTTTTGTTTGGTTGGGTTTTTTTGTTTGTTTTTTGTTTTTGTTTTTTTTGCTAATGACTGAAAATGTCTGTCAGCCTCCTTTGTTAAGCTGTGCTATAATTTGCAAGGAAAAAAATGTGAGTAGTGTCATATGGTGCGTGAGCCCCCATTTTTCATTCCTGATGTTTAATTTAGACATGTATTTGGCTTCATCAGAGATAGCAAAGCCATTATTTATAATTAATTTGAGGACCACTTGGACAGTCTGACATGTGAACGTATTTTATCTTTTGTTAGCCTGTATTTTTGCATTGCAGTCAAACTTGGCCATGGAGCTGGGGGCAGGTGGAGAGTTGTCTGCAGTTTCAGAGTTCTTTCTTACATTGAAACACAGCTATGGATTTCTGTTCTTCAAGAAAAAAAAAAAAAATACAGACACACACA
>VXAB01009743.1:416337-427885 GCA_013399175.1 Odontophorus gujanensis | reverse complement strand
ACACACACACACACACACACACATATGTATATATTGCTTCCTGTAACCTAAAGATTGGGATTATTCTGACCTGGTTTTCAGTTCTGGTGATGATACAGTATATTAACCAAGCCTAGTGAGATGATAATGATTGACTTTGGGCAAAAGTGAGTTACCCAACGTGCAAAAACCGCACTGTTTGATAGCTTGCATGCAATGTTCATCATCTTTATGTAGCTCACACTGCTCTGTCAGGTGAGAAAACTGTACAGATTCATACCTAAAAACAGATCTGTGACAAAGGTGCTTATAAAGTACAGCTACGCACTTTGGATTAGTACTGGAGCCCTAGGGAATCTTTTCTGCTTTTCTTTCAACGGAACTTTCCTGTAAGACTTTTAATTTTCAATTATTTTGAAATAAAGGGTTATAGACAACCCAATATAACAAATTCATTTAATACAGACTTACTAGGCATGACAATGAAACGCTCATTTTTTTTCTAGTTTAATCAAAGACCACAACACAACAGTTCTATAAATCTAACTCAATGTGGTGTACTGTTCGTAGCTTTAACAGAGACAGAAAACTGACTGTGTAACCCTTCCTCAGTCATGTACCTATGTGATTCACTATAGCTGTCTATCTGCCAGCTTGTTTAGAACTCTATGGTGAACTGGGCTTCTACAATACAGTACTGTCCATGTCCTAAAAGGACTCTATTGGTCTGCCTGTCCCAGATCCGATCTGGATACAGAATCCATAACTCTGTTAGAGGCATCAGGTAGCTGTTAAATGCCGTAGCTTCACATAATTTGTCAGGATAGCAATTTTACCTTAAATCACCAACTGATGCTTTAGGTATGTGGTAGCTATGTGGTATCAGCACTCCATTCAGAATGTCTTGAATGCAGTGGTATAGAACTGAGGCTGTGCTATGTGGTCCTGGGTTAATTTACAGTACGTAAAACTTCAGGTATGATAAAACTGTAGGATGTTTGTGGGGCTGTAGTATAGAATTTACTCACAGATCATGTAAATCTAGTAACAAAAATCAGAAAAAAACTACAGTTTTTAGAATACATACATCACTGACTGGACAGTGATGGACATAAATTATTTGCATTTTTAGCTATTGGAAATGCAGCATCTTCGTCTTGCTACAGAAAGGCAAATCCTAGTGCTCCATGGTCTTCAGAATCTCCATTTTGTTTTCTCCTGCACTGGGGAATACTTTTAACATAAGTTATTCCTTTTTCAGAAATGCTTGTATGTTTTGGTTTACATATGAAATAGCTCCTCTGTTCCCTGACATGGAATGGCTTATTCTGAACAAAATGAATGAAAATATTGCATGGAGGGAATTTGAAACAGATGCGTATTTTTATTTTTTTTCTTCTGGTAAATAGAGCAAAGTAATTATCCCCTTGTGTGTTGTGTCAGCCTATGAAGTCTTCCAGTCCTACTGAGCTGACTATTAACTTGAACCAGGTTCTTGAGGAGGATGTGCTTTTGGAGAGAGCAAAAGAGCTTGTATCAAGATAAATAAGTAATAACTTGATCTTTAGTCTTAATCCCAATGCAAACAGCAGTGGAACTGTGTTAAAAGTCAGATAATTTGGGTTATATATTTTCAAAATTGACATTTTAACAAACAAATGGTGACAATTGAAATGTAGCAGAAAATATGATTAAATAATTCTATCACCCTAAATATATACATATATCTCAGAAACATTTCCACGTTTGGGAGTACTAGAGTTAAATGTTTCTTCAAAGTAATTATTAGGGAAGTAGCCTGAGTAAAAGAAACAAAAAACAGCACAACAATAAACTGTGAAAAAGACATAAATTGCAGGTATAATGCAATTTATGGAGGAGGAGGATGCAGAGTAATCCTCCTCCTCAGTTCTTCCAATTCTTTTTTCCTCTATGTACGAAGCTCAGTTTTCTAGTATTATCAAAACTGAGGAGGTAGAGAGTGGGCTGAACAGCAAGGAGGAAACCCTCTGCTCTGTGGTCAGCTGATAGATTGTACAAGTAGCAAGTAGGCAATGTGAGAAGTACTCTCTTACCTCTCAATGAATTTATGTATGGCTAGAGATCTGTGTACTGTGTCCTTGATCTTGCCTGAGATTGAGGACATGATAATCAAATCCTGCAAAAGGAATAAACTCAAAACTTTGTACCACGGCTATGCCATTAGGTGGTACTGTTGTTGTTTCACCTGGCAGCAGCTCAGCACCACACAGTACAGGAAGATAAAGTGTCTTTGGCTCTGTGCAGCACCACTGAAACATCAATGTGTTATCAGTGTTGTCTCCCAAAGACAAAAAAAGACAAATGCGACCAGGATAAGGATCATATCAAACCTCTACAGTGTCTTACTGGCTCAGCATGAGTCTTTCCCTGAGGTTAAAACTACAGGCATGGCTGAGCTGCCACAAGTTGTGCAGTTTGTTTTTGAACATGTATTTCACCACAGTAAGGTTTTGGAATCTGCCTGTCTGATGCAGTGTCAGTGAGGAGTGCCATGATGCCTGTGCTAGACTGCAGCCTGTGACTTCTGAAAAACACTGAACACTTTGAACTGCAAGGAAAAAATATTCTTAATGATGTAGGAACTTCTAGCCCTACATTTGAGTGCTGTGTGCTTCTTTGTCACTTGGATTGTGATGTTCGCAGAATGTAGATGTTGACATTAAGAGCCTAAACCTTTATATGATCCTTAGTTTGTATCATATAAAGGAGAGCATAGTTTGTTATAAGCACTTAATCTAGAAACCAATGCTTCCTGAAGGCAGATCACTGAACTGTGCATCTTTCTGCTTACTACTGTAAGGAATGGAAGGAGCAACACTATTCCGTTGTCCCTTTCAGTGAGCAAGTTAGGCTCTAGGAGCACACAGGTGGAGTTCTTGTTTGTTGCTGTTTTTCACTCCCAGTCAGTGCAATTTTGACATTTTAAAGGAGCAGTTAAGCAGGGTGTTTATCCCTCAGACAAAACCAAGTATGTCTCCTTTCTTTACAAATGAGAATGTCATCAAGTAGCCTTTTGTTTGACTTAATTATTTCATTTTGATGAAACAGAGCAGCTAATAATGAATTTTATTTTCCATTACAGCTCAAAGACATAAAGGTCCCTCAAAACTGAAATTGTTTTCAACCGAAAGAACACATTGCCGAATTGAGTAAGCATTGTCTTCAGTTTTTTTCCCTTCACTGATGGTCAGGGCAGGGAAGGGTTTGTGAAACACAGCCACATCTTCTGGGTGTGTAAAAGCTGACATTAGTGTCTCAACAGAATTAGCAATATTGATGGTGTGTCCTCAAACATGAGAGGTTTTTTGTAGTAAAAGGTTATCAACATCCAAACAAAAGCAGTGGAGAATAGTTCAGATAAATTTGTCTTGCACAGCCCCTGTAATGTTTGGTGTGAGAAATGCTAAGTAGTTATACACCTCAGGGGTCTCACCTAAGGCTTTGAGACTAACAAGCTCAATCAAACATATGGTAGGAAACCATGATTCAGATGTTTTACTGCTGCTACAAATTAAATGGTTAATGATATTCAGTGTGTATGTGATAGTCTTGCTCAATAATATTGTAATAAATTACAGGTGACATTACAAAATTGCTTCTGCCTTGTGAACTACAGAAAGAAATTGATTAGTAAATTACTGAGTACCATACTTTCAGCTAATTATCATTAAGTGTGTATGTGTATATATGCACATACATCACAAGGCCTTTTTATCAGAACCTGATATGAAATCATCTGAGGAAAGTCTGTTAGCTTCCTGTATGGTATGGTACAGTACAACACCTGTGAATTCACTACAGAAGTAGTAATTCTGTTAGCTCCTGAAGCTAACTATGCCTTTCAGGAACACTTTGTTGTGATTAACAACCTCTAATGTAGTATGTCTTTGGTTCTGTTTCCTAGTGGGAATCTCATTTCATAAAATGAACTTTGACTGTCTTAAATGAAGTTCACTGTCCAAGAAAATAGGTTTTACTGGGGTCTTACCCTATTCATTTAAAATTAAATAAATAATAAAGTGACTGTTTTACCTGTGGAAAAAATGGGGAAAAAAGTCATTGAAGACTTCATAGAATTGTAGAATGAATCATAGAATGGCCTGGGTTGGAAAGGCCCTCAAAGATCATCGAGTTTCAACCCCTCTGCTGTGGTCAGGGGTACCAGCCACTAGAACAGGCTGCCCAGAGCCACATCCAGCCTTGCCTTGAATGGCTCCAGGGATGGGGCATCCGCAACCTCTCTGGGCAAACCTGTTCCAGTGTGTCAGCACCCTCTGAGAGAAAAACAATCTCATAACATCTATTTGGAATCTCCCCTGTCATAGTTTAAAACTGTTTGTTCTTGTCCTATCACTATCAACCCGTGCAAGCAATTGTTCCCCCTCCTGTTTTATAGTCTCCCTTCCAGTATTGGAAAACCACCATGATGTCTCCCTGGAACCTTCTCTTCTCCAAGATAGAATAGTAGATAAATAAGCCCAATTCCCTCAACCTTTCCTCAAAGGAGAGTTGCTCCTGCCCTCTGATCACTTTGGTGGCCCTCCTCTGGACCTACCTGTGCCAAGAGCTCCATGTCCTTCTTGTGCTGGGGACCCCAGGCCTGGACAACAGTACTCAGCAGTTTTAGAATAGATCCCCAGTCACAATGTTTGTTGTAGGAGACCATGCTCTTTCATTTGAGTCAAGGTGGCAGAAAATACTTTGGATTAAGAGGCTACGGTATTCTTTCCATCTTCTGTTCTAAGAGTAATTATTTGCTCAGCCATTTCAGGAAATGTGAAGAAGAAAACAGATGTGAGAGAAGAGATTTCTCTTTTCTTGCCCTAGCCTTTCCAGGGCTGTGATAATTTTCCAGCTTCTTTGACCTGCAACACGTTGGTTTTGAGAGATTAAAGGAGACCAGGAATCTGGTGTGGGGTGAGAGGCCCTTGCTCATATCACAGATCTGTATATTGTGCAGATGGGAGTGTAGGAGACTTTTCCCTGCTTTCCCAGTCACCTTGACCTGAGCAAAGGGATCTGGGCAATGGTGGGAAATGGTCTCTTAAACTTGGATGGCCGTGGCTGGAATCTATCATCTGAACTTCTGCCCGAGCATACACTGTCATTTTCTGTTTATTTGAATGACTGTCATTTTAGCCATCTGCTGTACTGTTTAGAAGGCTTAGAAGTAGAAGTAGGTACCTAGAAGTAGAATCTGATACTCGATCTCTGGTATATTTAAACGGCATTCAGAAGAATAAACCACAGTTCTATTCCTTGTTCTTTTTCTTTCATATCAACATTTGATAGAAAGCAAAAATTATTCCATCTGATTTACAGACAGGAATACTGGAAATCAAAAGACAGGTTGTTGCTTTCACTTATTTTTAATGTTAATGTTGAGTTGACTCTGGCAGTACTATCTGAATTCTGGCAGTGTTGACACATAAAATTGTCATTGACAGTGATTCTAAAAGACAAAGCAGGATATATGTACGTATAGATACATTCCCTCAGGAAATAGCTGAAAATCTATTTTTGAAGACAGTGAATACTATCTGCTAATTCAAATTCTAGCCTGTGTTTTAGCCAGTTTTCTTCAAATGGAAGAAAATATGAAATGCTTCACTTTTAAAAACAAAGCACTAAACTATCAAGCTATTTTGACTCCGGCTTGCAGCTTAAACTATTTCAAAAATGGTTTAAAAATTATGTTACGTGATGTTTAAATATTTCATTTCAGGTAGATCTGAAATGAGGACTTTTGTCATTGTTCAGTTGTTTTCTCCAGTACTGAAACAGTTGTGTATGTGTTTAGAGGAAGAGCCAAGAAAGCTCAGAATAAGCTTTTTGGGTACATTACCACCGCAGCAGGAACAGGATCTGTGTTTGCAAAAACACTTAACAACTTGTGGTATCTTTGAATAGTTTCTGGTAAATAAAAAAATAAATGAATAACAATGGAAGTTTTCTGGTGGATAATACTTAGGTTGTGGATGCTACCTTGGTGGTCCTGCAGATAAACTGTTATGTATTTTTGTTTTGATTCTCTTTTGGAAGACAGCTCTCTTTTTCCAGTCCACTCTAAAGTGAAATAGAAATAGCAGAAATGGGAAGAGATGGAATAATACAGAAAAAAAAATACTTAATTATTAATTATAGAGGTAAGTTGTGCTTGAGGTGAGTAGAAAGCTGAATGCTTTGAAATTCTTTTGCACTTGTGTATGGTCTTGTATCCCTTCCAGGGTTACATCAAACTTGCTTGGTGCCACTGCTGGCACCACAGTTGATGGAGACTTTGGCCTCTTTCTGGCACTGCTAATGTATGAGAAACAAAGCTCTGACTGCAGTGGTTGTAAGGCTTTCTGGAAACCATGCATGGAATTCTTGTAGACTTTTGGACTGAGATTAATCCTGTTTGAGCCACTTTCCCCAAATTATGAAACAAATGGCCCTTATTATTTGCTTGAATGGATGCTGTTGGGGTAAAAATAATACAGAAGGGGTATAGAATTTTTGGTATAGACTACTTTTTAACAAACTGGGAGGTTGCATTCTTGTAGTAATACAACACGTTACTTCTAAAGTGATACTGTTGTTATTAAACAGTCTGATTTTCTTCAAATTTTGAGGTTCACAAAAGCTCTAGTTTATCGACTGTAAATTTCTAGAAAAAAAATGCTGTGCTTAGGTGTGCATATCTAATAATAGGAAATCATTTTAGGAAAATGTGACACTTAAGTAGCTGAATCTGATGTATGTAGCACTCATTTACCTGTAGTACAAGTACATTATATTAGAAGCATAACAAACATTCCAATGAAATATCTGCGCCTGTAATTTTTTTTTAATAATATAAAGATGATTTCAATCTAATCATGTGGACAAATGAGAAAACTTTGTTGTAAAGTAGCCTTGCTCTGGTAGCTGTTTTTTGGCACCTCAAAGGTAGGAGGTCAGTGTATATGGAAAGGAGAATTAAAGTGAGTAAGGAAAATGGAATGAATACAGGGACAAATTCTTTTCCAGTACTCATGGAACTCAACTAGTGGTAGCTATAGATCAGGCTTAATTACAGATGAAGTCATTCTTTCACTGAAACAGTGAAATGTGGATTGCCGTAAAGGTGATCAGAATGTTTCAGTTCTTGTGACTGTACCAAATACTGCTCATCTAACTGATGCATGAAACCATATTGGAGCCAGTGGGACTCTGTACAGTTGAAGACCAAATCAAATACAAGCAGTTTATTCTGTTATACTAAATATTAGAATATCATACCGAAATGCTGGCATGGTGCAGTCCTTAAATGGCACATACTTGCTATGTGTCAGCAGACTTTTCTTTTTTAAAATATATTTTTTCTGTTCTTTTCCTTCAAATTTCTTGGAAGTGCTTTCCCCTTAAGAGTGATACCTTCTCATTTCTGTACTTGCTCACTTGTGTCTCTGATTTACACTCTGAGTTTGCAGCTCTACTTATACTGTAGACGGAAGTGTTGTATGGGTATCTGCAACCAGTTTAAACCACCAAATCTGGACAGAGTAGCCCATGGTGCTGCTGAAGGTAGGTTTCTCTTCCTATCATGCTAGTCTATACAGCTCTGTGGTGAAAAACATATCCATAATGTGTGGCACAAATTATGTGCTATGCAAACTGGTGTTCATGTGTAACTGTTAAGCAAACCTCTGTATGTAGGATCAATCTGGGGTACTTAGGAGACTGTCATGGACATCTGATGCAGTGTTCAGCTTTCCTTGTTTGTTTAAAGGTAAAGTGAATAGGCCACATCTACCACAGTGAATTTTGCATGAGTCTTCTAAGTGAATCTGAGGATCCATAAATGCTAGAAACATAAAAACTGGCTTAGTGCTCAGCCTAGCATCAAGATAGAGTAAAACCAGTTCTTCAGTATTCCTTTGAGATTTCTAGTAGTCTGTATAGTTGGCCTTGTCTTCTGCTGTAAAGCTTAAGTACCACCAGTGTTGCTTCCTGTTTCAGAACCATCGTAGAGCTGAGGAGCTTTCCTCTTCAGCTTTGGCCAAATAGAGATAGAAATGAGACCAATTTCCAAAACTCAAAATGAGCCTAAAATGGATGTATGTCTTTCATGGATTCTTAGGCACATGAGAAGCGTTATTTTATTAGGAAATACCTAAAAAATGATGCCTTTGAATCTGGTTTCAGATTTCAGAAAACTTCCCAAAAAGAAACAAATAGTCCTGCAAAGCAGTACAAGCCCATCTTGTGTTTACACTTAGATTTAAAATTGAAAAACAGAATTATTATCGAGTTTACATGGTACAGACTTCTTCCAACAAATCCAAGCTTCTTTTCTTCTAAACCATTGCAAACATTTGTAATTAGACTGAATAAGGAGATTTAAAGAGGATTTATCACATCCAAGGGTTAATTGCTGTTCTAAGTATTTTCTCTTTGTATAATTCAAAATAGCAGACTATTCACTGCTTTCACCTTCTTATAGAAATAAATATAAAAGCTCCTGCTCTTTTGACAGCAAACCTTGCTTGCCACATTAAAGCCTGACAGGTACAATACACCCTAGTAAAAATAAAGTCATTCCTTGTGCTACTGGGTGCCTTAATCCCTTTGTAGAGTTAAGTCTGTCTGAGGCTTTTTTTTTTTAAGGGAGAAGTCAACAGACAGCAGAATGGTGTAAATTTAGAGCATGATAGTTACTTTTCAGTGTTTTTTTAAGCAAATAATTCTTCCAGTACTCAAAATGGAGTAGCTTTCAAAATGTAGCAAGCAACTTCTCATGCAAATCCTTGGAGCCCACATGGGGAATGTGGCTTCTGTTGCTTTGATTAATTACCAGTTGGGATTATGAACTCTAAGTATTTATTTCCAACATTAATATTGTATGGCAAAGGCACTCGACATATCTACGAGAAACTGTTATGAGACGTAAACTGGTTTGCTTATTTAGTGGTTAGATTTACCAAGGAAGGTACTGTCATTCTTAGCCATGGGAACAACAGGAAAGCTGTTTCCTTAAGGCTAAAATTAAATGCCTGAAAAACAGGCATGGGAAAGTGATCATTTCTAACATCACATTATTCTTATTCATGTTTTCTTGTTATTTTTTGTTGTTGTAAGCCAGAGAAATTCTCTCATTGCTTCATTAAGTTTTATTTCTTTTCAGTTGATGGAGGTGTGGCTTTGAACAAGGAGAGATCTTAGTCTTTTTTTTTCTCTTTAAATCTCCAGTTAGTCATTTTCTCTCTTTCTTTCTATTCCTAGTTATTTGCACATATATCTTTACAAAATGATATATATAGTTATGTAAGTGCACATTGTTTTACTAGGATCTTCTATGGTCTTGTAAGCAGATATACACAAGCTATCTGTTCCAGACAGAACATACATATCTCATCCAAAAGCCCCTTTATGCATTGTTTTATATCAGAAATAGTGCAGCCAGAAGAACCAGGGAGATGATTGTCCCCCTGTACTGAGTTCTAGTGAGGCTGTGCCTCTGAGTTCAGTTTTGGGCCCTGCGCTAGACAGAAGGCATTGAGGCCCTGGACAATGCTCAGAAAAGGGCAACAAATGTGTTGGAGGGTCTAGAGCACAGGTCTTATGAGAAGCAGCTAAGGAAACTGGGATTGTTTAGTCTGGAGAAGAGGAGGCACAGGGGAGACTTTATAGCTCTCTATGGCCGCCTGAAGGAAGGTTGTGGTGTGGTGGAGGTTGGCCTCTTCCCCTGGGTAACAGCTATAGGATGGTAACAAACAGCTATAGGAAGAGAAGAAATGGCCTCAAGTTGTACCAGGGGAGGCTCAGTCTGGATAGTAGGAAAATTTTATTCTCCAAAAGAGTAATTGGGCATTGGAACAGGCTGCCCAGGGAGATGGAGTCACTGTCCCTGGGGGTGTTCAAGAAATGAGTAGATTTGGCACTGAGCAACGTTTGAGTAGGTAATATCAGTGGTAGGTAGATGGCTGGGTTAGATGATCCTAGAGGTCTTTTTCCATCTTAATGATTTTAGGATTCTATGGGAAGGGGGAAAAGGGGGAAACTAGAGAGCTGTATTTTTCAGTTTCATTGCCATCCCAGATCTGTGAATAAAGGTGACACCTACCAACTGCTGTATGAACTTGCTGCGACTTTTGTACTAGAATAGTGTCCTTCACTTTAATTGCTATAGTGCTGGCTGACACACTGTCTGCAATAGGCATGTGAACTTTGTTGGTTAATGCTCCTTAAAACCTGTATCTCCATTGCTTTGCACTGCCTGTATAAATTCATATGTGGGTGATGCTGAGTTCTTTCAGCTTCTATCTTTCTCAGCTTTATGACAGCAATAGTGCACATTTCTAGTTGTGTACCCTTGTTTTCCAAACACCTCCAGCCTCTCAAGTTTAAAATATGTCCCTTTCCTTGAGAAGGTGTTGCTGGTTTTCCTTTTCCAAATAGTTCTGTCTATGTATGGAATTTGCATTTTATTTAAAAACTGTAGCTGCTCTTTTCAAATTAGATAAATACATATCAGATATGAAGTAGTGTACACTTATAAAGAAGCTGACATATTAAATGTAAAATGTAAAATGTGCACGCTTGCTTTTGTACTTAATCACAGTGACAACTGTTATGACAAAGTACATCTTTTTAGAAAAAATGTTGTTCTGATCTAATCTTCCTTTTTCTACACTGAAGAGACAAGCAATCATGTTGCATTGTGATCTATAGTAAGATCAAGCTACTTTGAAATTTTCCATTTTTTGATTTATATTTCATGAAAACAAGTTTGATATGTAGAAAAATCAAGAAATCCTTCAGGCAAGGAATAAGGCCAAGTTCTAAAACCCTAAAATCTAGCAGTACTGTATTAGCTAATGAAGTAGACTTGTATTAATCACTAAATGGGAAATTATATTATCAGTTTAAAAGCAAAAACAAAGTGGATATTTATCACTGGCAGTCTAGATTCCTTATAAATTGTGTACTGTTTCAATTACAAAAATAATGATTATTAAATAAATGGTATTATTTCATAATAGCTTTTGACTTCCATATAGCTATGGCTGGCATATTCTATGCAACACATAGTTCTCAGACCAGTGTAGACTATAATATTCTATCAACATAATTTTTTCTGTGTAATGAATGTATTTCATTGTGATAGCCATTCCTCTAAATGTGTTGATATTCAGGAGGGAACATTGGGTTTTGAGAGTCTTATCAAAGATTCATTGAAGTTCCTTTGTACCTTTACCAGGAACCATGTTCAAGAGAACTTTGAGCTTAAATTTAATACAAGGTAAATATGGATAAATTAAATATCTTTCTAACCTCTGCTCTCTGCAGATTGTCTTCTTACTTCTCACATAGTCAGTCCTCTTTGTTAAGAGTATAACTTGTATAGCTTACAGTATTATTTTTTTTATTTCTTGTTTAATTGAAGCAGGAATTTTCCAGTTAACATCAGTCATACTGTATAATTGAGAATACTCTTGCTGATAGTATGTATTTCTTGTAGAAACAAGACGTTGTTAACCTTTCCTTTTTTTTTTCTTTTTTT
>VXAB01009743.1:394806-416303 GCA_013399175.1 Odontophorus gujanensis | reverse complement strand
TTTTTTTCAGCAAACATTCTTAGAATTGCAACTATAGGTAGCAAACCAGACTAAAATATTAATTGTTTTTAGCATTTAGCTGGGAGAAGAGTTCATAGACCTGGAGCATCTTCCCTATGAGGAAGGGCTAGGTGACCTGGATCTGTTCAGCCTTGAGAAAAGAACATTGAAAGGGGATCTTATTAATGTTTATAAGTATAATAAGTGTGAGAGACAAACAGATATGGCCAACCTCTTTTCAGTGGTCTGTGGGGACACAACAAGAGGAAATGGCCACAAACTGCTCCTGGAGATATTCAAGACCCACCTGGATGCCTACCTGTGCATCCTGGTCTAGGGAGCTGCTTTGGCAGGGGGGTTGGACTCGATCTCTGGAGGTCCCTTCCAACCCCTACAGTTCTGTGACTGAGTGCAGCTGAGGAATTGGTTTGATAAGACATTGACTAGACCGTCTCATAGTTAAAAATACTTAAAAATATGGTCTTGTTTTCCTTGGTGTTCTGAATGATTTGTATTTAGAGTATTGGCATTGAATAAATAATGGAGATTCAGACTGCTTTCTGTGTGGCATTGTGCTCTTGGGCCTACATTCTGCACTGCAGGTAATTTCAGAACAGCTGAACACCTGCTTTAATGTTATTCCATGCAGGGACTATTGTGCTCAATATTTTATGGGGTAAAGTTCTAATAGATGAAAAATTCTGTAGAAAACAAGCACAATGAGGGTAAGAGGTTGTACTGATTTGTTGTAATTATTAGCTTTGGTCAGTACATAAGTTCTCTAAATACAGAATAGAATTCCTGGAAAATGCATGTCACTCAGAGTGTGAATCATATAGGTACTACTCAACTCATGGTCAAGTCTCTGAGTTCAGACTGAAGAGCAGAAACTTTTTTATGATTATGATTTTTTATATTTTATAGGCTTTCCTAGGTATAGGAAGAAACTTCTTTTCTTTTTGAAGCCTGAACTCACTAGTGTGCAACTCTGGTACATCCTAACAGGTTTGAAAGGAAGGCCTGATGGACTAGAATGGAATAAGTTACTTCATCAGGTAACGTTTCTAACATTATTCTGTCAATCTGGAGGATGCTAAGGAAGTTAGTGGTAATTCTAAACAGAATAGGCTCTTTTTGCTTGAGTGTAACCAGCATTCAAATGTAAATGTTTGAGTTTGATGTAAAGAGCAATAATGTCAGAAGCAGGACAGGCAAATCCAAACACAAATTAAATAAGAACTCATGCACTTATATTCCAAATAAAATGATGAAACAGCCTTTAAAGTTTTTATGATAGTGGAGAGGTTTGCTTCAGTACCACAGAAGTAGCACAAATCTGAGTATGTGTTATATCAACATTAACAAAGCTGTGATGTGTTGATACAACTAGTCTTCTCTAACTTGTCCTACGTTGCTGCCTGAGTCACCCAGCCACATGCTAAAACTGTGGCACTATCATCACTCCCAGAGCAGTCCTAATAATTCCTGAATGAGCTTTCACACACAGAGGTCTGCAAATGCAAGGATTAAGGAAATCTATGACCACCTTTTGTGGTGCTTTGGTAGAGCTGGGAAGGAGCTGACGGATTTTCATACCTTGTACTTAGATGGGATCAGCAGGGGTCTGTCTGCAAGACCAGGCAGGGAAGCAGAGGTAGTACTGGAGTAAGTGATTTTTTACTGCAGTGGGTGGGATAGCATCCTGATTTCTGTGGTGCCTCCCTTGTTTATTTAGCCAATATGAAAACTTCTTATTGGGGTTTTGAACTAATAAGGAAACAAACATTAATCTGACTAGTCATAGGGCTGTAGTATTGAAATATTACTGCTGAAAATGTTAGTCACATCAAATAGGCATCAGCTAATCCTCAAAATGAAGCACTTGCATTAATCCTTTATCAAATGATTTCAAATCCAGGGGCTTGCTGTCTTTCTGTGTCATGATTATTCCATCCCCTTCTCCCACTTTCTTCAAACAGAGTTCTTTCTGGCTTCAGTAAAGACCATGTGACATTGGTAACTACAGTCAAAGTAATGCACTGATCTTCTCCCAGCAAATCCTCTCTTCAATTGGACACTTTTCTATGAAATGTTCTGATCTGGGCTGAACTCTATGCTACATTGTATTGCAAAGCCAGCTACAACAGAGAGGGAGAAAGAAGCTTTTGTGTTTTTTGTTTTTTTGGGGAAAAGTCATTAAACACGCTCATTCTGGTTCTGTATTAAGATGGCTCCCAAGATCAAACTACAGGTAATAGAAGAATGAATGGTAATAGTTGGCTACCAACCTTAAGGTCACAAAGCTGATTTTCTTCAGTTTTTTTTCTCTAAACCAGTGATGAGGAAAACAGATGATGATTTCCTCCTTGAAGAAACTGAAATATTTGGCAAGATTTCCAATGATTAATCTCTTGATCATGAAGCATCTAAATATAGAAGAAGATTTCTATCTTGTTAGCTGTATCACTCAATTTAAGATTAAAGGTTGCCATTGGTACGTGCTAAAAGCACAGAGGTTTTCACAGCACTGGTTTACCTGTGAAATTCTTTACTACTTCACAAAGCCCAGAATTTGTTGTATGTTGCCTCATCAACTGATTTCTCTCATTTTTAGCAGAGGACTTCTATCAATTCAAAAGAATTAAAGTTTAAAGCCTAAACACACACACCCAGCAGTGTACTTTTGCAGCCCAGAAGGCCAAGAGTACCCTGGGTTGCTTCTGAAGAGGGGCAGCCAGCAAGAAGGAGGTGATTGTCCTTCTTTACTCTGCCCTCATGAGGTCCCATCTGGTATACTGTGTCCAAGCCTGGGGTTCCCAGTAAAGAAAGGGTGCAGAGCTGTTGGAGGGGGTCCAGAGGAGGGCAACAAAGATGATCAGAGGGCTGGAGCATCTCTTCTATGCAGACAGGCTGAGGAAAGTGGGCTTGTTCAGTCCAGAGAAGGGAAGTCTCTGGGGAGAGCTCATTGTGACCTTTCAGTACTTGAAGGGAGCTTATGAGCAGGAGGAGAACTGACATTTTACCCAGTCTGATAGTGATAGGGTAAGTGGGAATGGCTTTAAACTAAAAAAGGGAAAACTGAGGTTAGATGTTAGGAAGAAAATTTTTACTCAGATAGTGGTGAGGAGGTGGCACAGGCTGCCCAGAGAAGCTGTGGGTGCCAGGTTGGGTGGGGCCCTGGGCAGCCTGAGATGGTGGGTGGCAGCCATGCCCAGGGCAGGAGGTTGGAAATGAGTGGGCTTTAAGATCTCTTCCAACCTGAATCATTCTATGATTCAGCTTGGGACTGAGATTTAGTTTCTTGGTTTATTTGGGTCCAGTAGTTGGAACAGGGTACTCTAGAAATGGCATTCCCCCTCCTGTCAGCAAAGTAAGTAGAGCAGAGTCATAACCTGAGAGGTCTTGACTTGCAGCTTTCTTTTTTATGGTCAAGAGGAAGCTCTGAAGCTGTGTTTAGCAGTCTGATTGTTTTAGTGTTCTTGGTTGTTTTCTGCTACACTGCATCACATCTTTGCGGAAAATGTCATTGCATCTCTTTAGTAGTTTGAGTACTTATTTCTGCTGTGTTTTCTAATATATTCATGTGCTTTCATCTGCATTCTGTGTCTGCAGCACTGACTGAGTTCTGTAGCTTGTCTTGTTTATCTGTGTTACCGCCTAAAAAGGCTTAAGACTTCCCTCTGTGATTATTCAATTTGTTGTTCATTTTCCAGTAGCTCTCAGCTTTGTCTATTATGTAGATGAGCAAAAGTATGCTCTTAAAGCTCCTAAGGGAGATGGGACTTCTTCCACAGGAATTGGGGATATTAGTATTATCTTTATGTAGCATTAGAAAGGCCAAAGGTGGCTGTGTGTCCACCTTCGTGTATTTCCTCTCAAGAAGATGTGTGCCACCTGGAGGCAACTCAGGGAAGGCAAGAGGAAAAAATAAATCTGTCTTGCAATTTGTATCTAAATATTTCTTCTCAAACTTGTATATTTCTCCACTTTGGGCTCATTTGAGAAGAATACAATGGCTGCTCCATTTCATATATTGCCTCTCCAAAGAGGTGCAAATTGTTGTTATTTCTCATGAAATTTGGTAAATAACTATTGGAATACAATGCTTTCTACTATTGGTTTGCTTATTCGAATCTTCTAATATCAAAGTTATTAAAAATGCCATTATTTCTATTTCAAACTTGCTTCCATTCTCCTATGCAGTGGCATGTGTATGACCCTGTGGAATGCAGACACTCTTTAAAGTACAAAATGTTCTGTAAACAAACAGTAAAACTGAATGTTAACCTGATGGTAACAGTTACAACCTGTAATAACCTACCCCATGCTCTAAGCACTGTTCTTCAAATTGGTTTTCTTGGCTCATTTTAATTTATTTCATCAATGCAGTTTTTGCTGCATCCTTAGGGATATGATACCACCACAATATCATTTTTGTCCATTAGGTGCTATTTTTCTTATAGCTTCTTGAAATTGGTGCAACTTCTAGTACTACCTCTACCTTCTTTTTACTAATCTATTTATTTGTGCTTTAACAGCAAGAGAACAAGTTCAATTTACTGAAACAAACATACAAAATAAAACTAATTTTAGTTAGATTCCTTAATAAGAGATTCCTGAAAGCTCAAGGAGGCAGATCACCCAAGAACTGGAAAAATATTTTGACATCTTTTTACAAAGAGTGGCAAAAGGTTTTTCAGGAGTTACTTCAATTTCTACAGGACAGTTTGCCCATTGATTTGTATATTCAGAATGCAAAGAAAAGTATTGTATGTGTGATGTGGGTTAGCAACAGTAATGAAAGATCACTGAAGTTATTTTAAAACTGCTGACTCTCTTTTAAAAATGTAATGATTTGTGAAAATTGTAGCAAAGGGTAATAATATTAAGCAAAGTCTTTTAGTACCCTTTCATCTGTCATTCTTAGGTTGTACAAACTGCATTATTGAACAGTAAAAGGAAAAGAAGCTCTGTAGCCTGATGGCAATTTTTGATACTGTGTACAGAGAGAATTGTGTGGTCTTTAAACGTTACTCATGTCTTGACCCAGTTTCATCTCTGTCAGGATGCTATCAGCTTTCTTTCTCTTTCAGTGTTTCCTCTTCAGCAGTTACATCAGCTCCTCTGCACCACTATTTCTTTCCCTTTCTGTCTCCTGTTTTTGTCCTTTCCTTCCCACCTTCTCCATCTGGTACTGCACAATGCAAGTGTTTGTGCCTCAGCTCAACCCCAGAGCCACTTTCTATGCTCTCAGTGAAGGCAAACCCCAACTGCCCCATAACACTTCTGACTGGAGAAACATCCTCTTATATCACGGTTTTGAAAAGACCATCTCCTTTTAGGTACCATCATGGTCTGGAGGGTCATTGTCGTCCTGAAAGGTGTTTATTTTGTCGTGATCATTTGTATTCTGTCCTTGAAAGTCTGTTTAATGTTTTTAAGCCCTCCCCATGCTCTGTCTGAGATTATGCTGAGCAGCTTTAGTTACCATTGTTTGGCACTCCAGAATATGCAAGACAAAAAGAACAACCCAGTGAATAGTCATCACTGTAGCAGATTTTATTACTGTACATTATTAAGCTGTAGAAAGCTGGCATACTATTTTGTTCCTTGAATTAGCATCCACATAGATTTCATTTGTTCCTAAATACTAATTGGAAAACAATAAGTGGATCCCATTTAATCTCTGCCTCTAAGTAGGCTCTTTAATTTCAGCAGGGTAGAACTAAGAAATATCCTGTTCAAAAGAATGATACACGCTGTCTAAAACCCTGTGAAAGATTTTGTCTACCCACTGGGAGTCTTAACATAATTATTCTTCTTTTGGTCCATTTATATGAAATGTTGCAATGCTTCTTGTTAGAATGCCAATTCAACTCTCCTGTAATTCAGTGCATCAGATCTAATTATTTTTTTTTCAAAACCCCGCATTGTCAGTAATATCTTAAGTTTATACTATGATTTTCTACTTAGTTAAATTACTCTAACAGTAAAAATGGGAACGTGTCATTTAATACTCATTTCAAGTGGGGAAAAAAAAAGAGAGAAAAGAAGAAAAAGAGGAATTTGAGCTATTGTCAGAGTACACATTATGACTTTAAATGAATAGAGATACTTTTGTTTTCAGTCACTGAAAGCAGTCATAAAACTAGATTGTATCTCAGACTTTAAAAGTAAATGATAGTTTTAGGTACTTTTGATTCAGGATACCTTTGAAGCTTAATTTTCACCACATTTGGAAAAGAAAGGCTTTAAAAAGAACATACCAACTTTGATACTCTGTGTGTGGAAGTGTCTTGCGTTAGTAATGATTCTAGGAAATGTATGTTTGCATTATCAAGGGACAAGTTTTCTAACAGTTAATTGCCAAGAGAATACCTGCTTGTTCTTGTGGGCATTGCCAAGGGATATGAAGATAGCAGGCCATAAGCAGGGATTTGAATTTGAACCCAGGATAGAAAGCAAGGGGAGGCAGGGAATGGTAATGTTGTAAAACTGACTAGAGGCAGTTTTGAACTAAGCAAAAAGACAACTGCTTCTAGCACAGTCCCAAGTTTACTCATTGTTCAAGAATGTGAAAAGAGTTGCAACTTCATTTTCATATCGTATTGCTCAGAAAGGAAACCAATAGATGACATTTCCTCCCCATAAAGTAGCACCTTGTGTCCATGCAGGGATGTAAGATGTTCTCAAGAACATCTCAAGAACACCAAGCTGGGTTATGGCAGCTTGGGGCTGGTCTGGGCTCCCTGTTGTGTCCATGGACAATCAGCTGTCAAAGAGAATTATTCCTTGAGTGTGCTTTAACTCTTGCTCTCACTGGACTAGCCAACAGGCAGTCATTCCTCAGTTCTGCACCATACAGGGACTCTCATCTCTTGTCTTTCACAGCAGTTTCTGCTCAGTTGCAGGGAGAGAGCTTGCAATTGTGAAAACTTTGTGTTTTATTCCTCAGAAGCATGGAAAATAAGAATGGAAAAATCAATCAGCTCTATGTCCTTTTGTTCAGTTATCTTATGGCAATTGTTCCCATGTAACATTTGAGCTCTCTAGGTCTAACCTGCCTCAAGCTTATGCTCTTACAGCTGAAAAACAAAAAATTTCAGGGACTTCATTAGAAATTACTTTTGTATATCTTGGCTTTCAGAAATTCTTTTTTGAGAACTTTCCCATTTCAAGATTTCAGGAAAACTAATTTGAAGTTCAGTACATCTTTTCTCTGCTGAGATAGCTTAGGTGATTCTTGTAAATATCTTCTAATGTTTCTGGAGTACACATATAATTGATTTAATTACAGGCTTCCTGACATTTAGGATCTTTCTGGAAATGTAGTGTAGCAACCGTAGTGGTTGAAGCAATTCTGAAAATCCCACCTATTGTTGCTGATGATTACTTTTTGTTAAAAAAAAAAAGATAGTAAGCATGACTTGATGTTTTAATATAGGAATACAATTTTCTCTGCTATTGTAAAGTAGTTAAGGAACAGTTTCCAGTGAGTGGTTTAATTTTGCTGGCTTGTTCATCAGTTACAACTCTATGCTCTCACACTGTTGATCTAGCCATCTGATAGTAATTAAATTACTCTATGTAGCAGTCTCTAAGATGTTACAGTACTACTCTCAGAGGCTGAAACAAGGCAGTTCTGGAATAAAATTATAACTGTGACATAAAACATTATTGGAGATAGAGAGCTTTTCCCTGGTGTTTCTCATATGTCTCCAGAAAGGCCTTGGATTGAAAATGAAGCTGTTAGTGAGTTTGCTTAACTTTCATTGCATCTGTTTTAGTAGATGTGTTGTTTAAATAATAATAAAAAGCAGTGTAATTAGCTTCCATAGCTTTAAGTGTCTTTTACTTTATTTAATCCTTGCTAGAATTATCTTGAAAAGGAACAGCTCTCTGAACTTCCAAGTGCAGATATCATTTTGCTCTCCTTATTTAGCAACTGCTGCTTCTGTCAGACACACTCCCACCTTATCGAGGGCATGACTGAGCCATTGATGTTGTGCTTGTGACAATCCCCATTTCCTCCTCATATTTGAGAGAGCAGGTTCTATCTTGCATCATGTCACCAGCTACTTTGCTGGACAAGGAAGGAGAGGTGAGGGATCCTTCCCTATTCCCTTAGTGTGCATTAATCATGTGGAGCTCAGTAGCCAACTTCTGTATGCAGAGAGACGAAAGACCTCTCTGGCCTCCACTGCAGTCAGAAAGGATGGTAGCAGTGGCTGATGGCTCTCATGGTACATAGATTACTCGCTTGTCATTGCTTTGCATAATGATAGTGAGGCATGACACTAAGCTTAACTTTGTTTGCTTCTCTCTATGCATGGGCAGAGATTTCAGGGACTTTTTTAGGTGGTAGGAAGTGTGGGCTGCAAGATCAGTAACAGTCTTTGGTGGATCAAGAAACGAAGTCTGGATCTGCCTGATCTTCAGCTCAGTGCAATAGCACCAAAGCTCCAAATGCCTTCAGGGTCCCATAATGCTGCCATTGCTACATGACAGTAGCATCCTGTGGTGATCACTGTCTAGGACAGCCTATGTTCACACTGGAGAATCTACAGGATCACAGTCCTGCAATATGTTCAGTTTTCTATGCAAGGTGCTTAAAGCCGTTGACTCCTACAGCTGATTTTTAATTACAGTCTTTATGTCTGTCTGTAGCTAATAAGATATTCTCAAATGCTTCATGAAAAGAGTTCAGTCAGCACATAAAGGTTAGCCAGATAAAGATGGGCTGTTGCATAAGAAGTCAGACTTAGATGAAGGTTAACAGAATTATTTAAAAGTCACCCAAGTTAAATAAGACATACTGATGGTGACAGCTGTAGTGATATTCATGCACATCTAAAATTTTGTAATACATATGACTCATATGGAGACAGTGAGCCTATTATTTCAGAAATTACCAAACTGAATTCCACAGAACCTCATTTAACCTGGGTCTAGATAAAACTGATGGAAAACATTGGGGCAGTGTCACTGTTTCTCATTTCACTTTCCCCCTCCTTTTGCATGACCAGCTTGGGTGCTGAAGACTTCACCTCTGTCAGACAATACTGTCAACAGCGTTTAACCTCTGGCTCCATGGGAATCCACTATAGTACTCCTATTAGCAGATATTAGAATGACAGTTCTTCCCACAGGCAGCTAAGATGATCTTGTATTGTTTTCCTTTCTCCTGAGTGTAAAGAACAGTGGATATAAATGTATATTCATTTATATATGCACATATTTATATCTGTGTGAATGTATATAAAGAACAAAGAGCACTTATTAGGAAAACTGGTGATTTTTTTTTCTAGTTTTACATCATTACATTAATCTTTATGAAGGGCTTTGGGTTTTCTTTGCTTTGTTATAATGCATTAAAATGACCTATGATTTTGGATGGGCTGCAGGATAAGATGAGAAAGCACTGATGGTTGTGTTAATGTGCACACATCTCTGATCTAAACCAGTTTCTTTTCGACCTGCCTCAACTTTTTGTGTGTGTGTGTGTGTGAATGTGATAGATGCAGAAAATTTCCTGGCAGATTAAACAGACATACGGTAAACAAATATTTTTGGAAAGGTACTCATGACAAATTCTCTCTCATGTACCATGTATTAGCAATGCCCAGTACATTGCCTAGGAAAGTTCCATGCCCAAAATAATCATAGGACTTAGATGGCTGAAAAGCTTTACATTGTACTCAGGTCAAGATGCCCATTTCTGTTCTCCATTTATATTACAGTCTGTGCAAAATGATCTGTTTATTTTAACATCTGTGTTTTATTTCTGTTACTCCACCTACATTTATTCCTTGAGTGCTTTAAAATGTATGCTCACAGCCCTAGGATTACTTACCATTGCCTGCATCAAAATACAAATGGTTTTTGAGCAGCTAACCCACATTTCATTGATGCATTTGAACCATGTCTACTGACAGTTCCCCCTTCACCATTTTTTGTTGAGAAAACACTCTCCTTGCTGCTCACTAGTCAGTGATAGTTTATGTAGGATATGATTGTTTGTGGCATACACAGCTCCAGATTACAAATGCCTCAAAGTCTGAGCACACTCAAATTCAAGAGTTTGGGCAGTTTGAAGATGTGTTTTTAATGCTAATCCACGGGTAAATCAGACAGAAGAAATTTAAGCATCTTTCCTGAACGTGTGTCATTTGGTGTGATTTGCAGAAAGGATCTGGCAGAGCACTGCAGTACCTGCCTTTGCCTTTACTTAAGGGAAGACTTGGCACAGAAATGCTCCGCAGACCGGGTGCTGCGCTTCTTGCAAGCTTCCACATGGTGGCACAGACGGTTCACTCTTACAAAGCTCTCCGTCGGCCTGCAGGAGAAAGAAAACATGGTAAGTTTAGTTCTGGCAACTTCTTGGAAGTAGCTATGGGACTGGAAGGTGTGCAGGGGTTATGCCTGCTGAATCCCTGGGGGAAAGAACTGGGGGAACAAAAACAAAGTAGAACTCATGGGCTTGAGATACTAAGACAGAGAAAAGGAAAATAGTTATGATGATTTGTATATATATGTGTGTGTGTGTAAAACATAGCATCAACCCAGACACTGAAGAAAACAATTCCAGCTGAAACTAAGACATGGTTATACCTTAGCTGTTTTAGTCAGCTGGTTCTGTTGCTCCGTGAATAATACCAGCAAGCATGTACTGAGGGGTGAGAAAAGAATTTCTGTAAGTTTATAGAAGAAGATAAAATTTACATCTCGTCCTCTGGCAGTTGTGACACAGGAGAGTCGTGACTGCTTTGTTTATAGACAGAAATGAAATATTAGTAGAAACTGACACTGATTTGGCCTCCAGAATGCAGTGGTGTACTGATGCTATTCCATGAAGCAAACACTGCATGTTACCAGTCCTGCATGCTAAGTGTATGTTGTGGGACCATCTACAGCCATGGCGAAGTTCTTAAGGGCTGAGAAAATACTAAATGATTTTCTATATCCTTCCCAGCAGAGGAAAAGGAGGATTGATTTGCAGAAAGAGAAAAAGCAAATAACTGAGAAGTAAAAGTGATGCTTCTAAGATACTTCATTTTGAACTTCAAGATCTTGGACTGTAGGCCTGGTTTCCGCTTATGTACCTATGAAGACATTCTGAATAAGTTGTGGAGTTTATGGTCTTGCACTTTACTAAGTACCAGTAAAATAAGGCTGTAAAACTCTGCATCTCTCTGTGGGGTGGGAAATGCCCCTTCCTTTTCCTGCATCTCCTCTTCTCTCTGTAGCACTTATCTTAAGAAAATAAGCATCAGGTCTTGTCTTGCTCACAAGGATCTCCTTGACTTATCCCTGCCATTTCCTGGTACCATGAGGACAGAAGGTCTGGCCCTGACATTGTTCTCTTCTCTACACCTGTGGAGTCACCAGGAGCAGAACTGGGACCTGTGGGGTGTTGATACTGGTCTTGTTCCCACCATTTCTCCACCCAGCGTCTCCATCAGCAGAAAGATGCTAGCGCTCCTGTCACCTTGCCATGGCCTCTTGGCCCTCCAAGTAGGGAAGTGAGAACGTGTTTCTACCCACAGTGCTGAGCCCACAGCCACGAGTGCCCTTTGGAGGATCATCCTTGTTCCCCATGGTGACAATGATGAAAGAAGAGGCTGAGGAGAACAGTGATGGTAGAAGAGGGGAAAGAAGAAATATCAAACACTTGAGTAAAAATGATGCAAGCAGAATTAAAAAAACAAACAAACAAAAAAAACCACCTCAAAACAATACTGGGACATAGAGCAGCTATGTTCCATTAGCCATGAAATATTAGTGAGCCTAATAATGTGAAATACTGGTGGCTAAGGGGTCATTTTTCCTTCCAGGAGAAGACTTTAAGGGTTAAGAACTTGAAAGTATTTCTTAATGGCTAATACATAAATATTTGAATCAATGAAACTGTTCTGATTTTGAAATATTTTTCTGTTGCAATTTTTTTCACGGTATTAATGCACTGAAATGTCTATAGGTAAGAAGACAGGAAAATAAAATATTTCCTTTTGAAACTGAGATGCAGTGACATGAATTCTTTTTCTTTAAAATAATAAACACAACTTATTAATCTAGAGACTTGTTAAATGTCATCTTTTTCCCATTACTAATTCTGACAATTCTATTTAAAACGTTTTAGCAGATATCTGACCAACTCTTCTTAACTGACAGTCAGTTCAGGACTCCCTTGTATTTCTGATCTTCATAGAGCCTTAACAAGCACAGGTGTTTCTGGCACCTCTACATGTGGGATGTGTTGCACTTCTGGAGCAGGCTGTTCTGCCCAACACTTTGGTACCCAGAAGGAATTACAACTCACCTGGACGTGTATGCCAAGCATCATTTTTTTGGCTGGTAAACTGATGAATTATGACATGTATCCACTTTACGGAGACATAATGATGCTTAATAAATCAGAAGGAAGCCCCTGGATTTCCTCACTTTGCCCACCATAATGCACAATAAAAATTACACTGCTTGAACTTTCATGAACGTAAGTTTGCCTCCAAAAATCAGAGTGAAGGAACCCCTTGGAAGCGATCTGCACAGCTGCACAGCCCCATGGATGGGTCTGCTCCCATCCCAGGCTGGCAGACCCCTGAGAGTGGCTGAGCTGTCCTATCCCTGGCATGCACTCAGAAAATCTGAAGAGGAACTCAAAGAAAAGAATCAATAAGAGTGAAGAGGTTTGTCCAGTAAGCCTGGAGCAAGTTTCCACCATCAAGATAACCTGTTCAACCCCTTCCAGCTCCTGAAGTGCCCTTGTGGAAAAGTGCTGCAGACGTTACTGTTTTCCTGCTGAGACTGATAAGAGTTAGAGACAGCATCTGTGAAATGAAATTACAGCTCTCAGTGCTTTATACTTCATCTTGAAGAGATTTCAAGAGATATCATAACCACTCTCAGTAATTTTTAATCCACTTGCTACTATGGAAATTAATGAAGAGATTATGAGAACAGCAGTGTGTTAGGGGTGTTGGCTGGAGTCACGCTCTCAGCTTGAGTTCATGCTCAGACTACCTAACGAAACCAATGGGAGCAGGGCTCCTTTGTGCCCTCTGAAACAAAGTACTCAGTATGAAACAGTCGGAAGTGTTTAATAAGAGAACAGTAAGTGTGTAACAGTGATCTCCAGAGTTTCTGTGTATGCAACTAAAATATCTGGAATTACAGTTGTGGTGAATAGAGCAATTAGAGTTTCGACAACACTGTTTGGTTTGAAGTCATCATTAGAGGTAGGCAAGTTCAATTACCTCACCATTCACATTTTATCAATTTTATATTATTTTTCACATCAGTTATCACATAGCAAGAATTAAAATGTTAATTTGAAAGTAGATATTTCTGCTCATGCAGGGGAAGGTTTTTTTTTGAAACTACTAAGTTCCCTTAAAAAACAACAAAAACTAGTCATAAAATCAGTTAAAATTTGACCTTTAGTTTCAGTGAAAAAAAGAGTTGAAAAACATTTGGAAAATGCAGATTTTTAAATGTTAAATTAAGAGCTTGAAGTTCACACACAACTAAATTTAACGCAGAAATTAAAAGCAGAAGAGATATTGAAATGTTGCATTCAACTTAAGTGATAATATGGAGACTAAAGATTCAGGAAAAAATCAATTCTTTCTGAAGGAGAGGAGCATCCTGAGTACATTGCTAAGAATTCTTTTTTGTTTCAGCAACTGAGTTAAAACTCACCAATGGGGCCACTAGGAAGCCAGTCAGCCTGGTACTGTGGTTCAGTTCAGAGGGAAAATAAAGGGAAAAAATGTTTAAAACTTCAGTGCAGAGAGGTGTCAGGAAAAGAAAAGGATTAAAGAAAAGTAGTTAATGGATTAACTAATGATTATTTTATGGCCAATATTACTGGCATGTCTCTGTCAGTGCTTTTTACATGGCACTATGGATAGGCATTGTTCTGTGACTCAAAAAGGGATGAAAACTTCTGAACAGTGAAAGAATATGAAAAAAAATAAATAAAACACACACACAAAAAAACCCCAAGACAGAGTACAATGCAAATATAAAATGACCTTGTTCTGTGTAAGGGATGGCACTTTGAGCACATGGTTATTGCCACACTGACTGCTTGGTATCGCAGCCACCTAGGTGCAGGCTTATCCAAGTGCATCCACATTTCAAATATCTGGCTTGAAGGGATGCCAGAGTTTAATAGCAGCTGCCACTTTCTGTGTGCTTTTACGTGCTTTGAAAGACAGGTTCATCCAGGATCACCTAGGAATCTCCACGTTTTGCTGTAGGGATTTATATGTAATCAAACTGCTTATTTTGCATGAAATGTAATTTTAGATCATATATAGGATACATTAAAAAAAAAAAGGAAAAAGAAGAAAGAACTGTGTTACTGCACATCTGTAAGTCTAAGCATTTTGGGAATTGGCAAAAGCTTTTATTTGTATATCAGGGAAATTTTGAAAATAATTAGCAGATATTGTGTAAAATACCAAGTTCCTGATTATTCTGAATTTGAAAGTAAAAAAGAGAAGTAAAACTGCTTCTACTATATGTGTTTGTAATGATCTGGAGTCTTTTGTACTCACCTCTATCTACATAGAATGCTACATATCATTTTAGAAAATTAGGACTTATTTCTACAATGGATCCGTTCTCCAAATGAATGGAAATTTTAGTCATTTCACTCAATGACTGGTTTCACAGCATGACTGTAATATCAATGCCATGTATTTCTTGAAATACCTGAATAATGCAGGCATTTCATGTAAGGACCAGATAGAGCAGTCAAACAATGTACCTGTTGTGTCAGTCATTGTGCTGAGTGACTGAAACTCAATAATTTCAAGGAACAATAGGTTACACATGACAAGATGCATATTTATCTTCACGCCTTTGCAATTTGCAAAGGTGGATCCACCATAGTTCATGGTTGTTTATATCTAACCTGCTGAGCCCTGCCCCAGTTTCCCAGTCCCACTATCAACCTCTTGAGTTTGGTGAGCACACGTGGGGAGAAGAAAGCTGCTCCAGGGGCACCCAGACCTTACAAGTCACATGGTGAGATTCTGCTTGAATGAACTTCCTCACCTAGCTCAGCTGTGCTGGGAATAAGGGAATGTGAGCAAGGTGAAAGGGATCATAACATTCATGTGCCAGGAATTCTCTTTTTTGCTTTCACCTAAAGAGTTTTATATGCCTGACAAACAGTGCTTGGTCTGGCTGAAACACCAAGGGCTGAGTCGACCTATATGGCTCGGGCACCTATTTGAACAATAAGTGGCCCAGACCTTGTGGGCTCTTGTATGTAATAATATCCACACCACTCATCCATGACTGCTTTTGGCATAAAAGGCTGTACCTGCCCTTGTAACAAATGTAGTGGAAATAAAATCTGAGACAGAAGAGGATACTCGCAAACAACAAAGGTCGCTTTTCTCTGATGACTTCAGTGTTTTGTTTTCTCATTTCAGAATGAAATGGCCAACAGAAGCCACTTAACCACTTGATTATTTTTCACCATCTCTTAATTATATGGAAACATCAGAACTTTATTTTGCCTTTAATTAGTATAATCCAAGTACAAAGTTCAGCCTCAGCAAGGACACAAAAATATTGATTACCTGTCCTTTCCACCACAGAGCCAAAAATCACTTCTGTGCTGTGCTTATTAATATATGCTCATAGCAATGGCATTGAAATCTATCACTGTGATCAACCTTTATTTTCAGTCAGTCAATGGCCATTGACCCATGTAGATAAATTACCATAGTGAATTTTGCAGCTGCTTGCTCAGACTCTTATATCAATAGTTGACCTGCTGAATGCTTATTCTTATTTTTCTCCTCTTCTTCCTGCTAACAAAGTACAAATTATGCACAGAGATTCAAACAAATACATTATTAAGAAGCAGGCTGCAGACTGCTTTCCTGTTTTCTGCACAGATACATGTGGTTCCTTAGTTTTCCCTGTTGGTGTCAGTAGAACACCCATTTTGCTGACCTGAAAGGGAGAGTGGAATAGTAATTTAAATAGATGGAACTTCAGAAAAGGAATGTGTTGTCCTTTTAGCCACTAAAAGTATTTCTCAGATTTTTTCAATAAAAATAAAATCTTACTAAGTGATTGTTAGATTGTAACCTACACTACAATATTTTGGTCCTGATTTGAATCCAAAAATCCATGTTCAGCTGGATAATATTAGATTTTCTCCATCATGCCTAGAGATCTCCTGCAAACATGGGGTCTGACTCTGGACTTTATCATAGATTTTGAGATTTCAGAGACATAATCTTATTCTGACTCACCATTTAAATAACTTTCAACTTGGAAAATGAAATAATTTCTTAGATTGGCTTCAAATTTCCTTTACTTTATATAAAAAAATAATAAACTGACAAAAAAGAAACGTGGCAAAAAATGATAAGTCAACTTATTTGTGTCTTTTTTATATAACACTCAAAAAGGATGTGATTTTTATGCAACTTCAAAACTGTTTTCTGTTGCTGTGTTAGGAAGCGAAGAGGGAATGCTGGCAAGC
The DNA here is from genome assembly GCA_013399175.1 of Odontophorus gujanensis. Lineage (NCBI taxonomy): Eukaryota > Metazoa > Chordata > Aves > Galliformes > Odontophoridae > Odontophorus > Odontophorus gujanensis. Next base: position 399,790 of record VXAB01009743.1, on the reverse strand, counting down.
AGATGGCCTGGTACTTATTGTAAAGAGCAACACGAAAGTTAAGGGATGTAATCTCAGTGCAAGTCTTGTGCCACTGAACTGGAAAATCTTTGAGATTTAGTTTTAGCCTGTTCACCCTACAGCTATTGTTTAAGGCAGAATGTGCGTTCAGTAGATAAGTATCACTTTTGTTGTGTCTGATGAAATTATTATTAAATGACATGATTCAATAGAGGGTTTTTCTGAGTTTTTGTTTTTTTTCCTACTTCCTTAAAAAATGAAAGATAAACGCTAAATGTATGTATGTATATATATATTTTTGGATAGAGCTGCGCAGCAGACTGCAGCTACCCTGTTTTGCCCTTATTTTATATACAGATCTGCAGCCTATCTATGACATCCATGTTTACATTAGTGCTTTGTTTCAAAGCAGTAGCACAGTTTTGGGGTTAATCCCTAGTTTGACAGGGCCCTGAGGACACTTAATGCCATGATTAGCTTCACCTGGGGCCTACACCTGAGCCCAGCAGTCCCATTTCATCTCAGCTGGAGACGATTAGTCTTGGCCTAGGCTACCCTGTAAATGTACCTGCTTGTTTCCTGCTGCTCTTGAGACTCTCAAAACAGATTTTGAATGAGAAGTCTCTCCAGTGGTAGAGACCTTGGTAGAAGAGTCAGAAGTATCTAAATCTTACAATTGCTACTAGGTGGAACAGGACTTGCAAAGGCTGTGAGGAGGTGAAGACCATAGTGCCAGCCAAGCTGTGTGAGGGATGCAGTGAGTGTGCCCTATTACAGAGACCTACAACTGCCCCTTAGATGTGCACACACTACTAGGCTTACCAGATGGTTAGACTCACTGGATCTGAGGGCTGTTCTATCACTCAGTTCAGAGCAGCCTGCATGTGGTGGGACCTGGTTGAAGACCACTATACAGATACATGTAGAGACAATCTTCTGGCCTAGTTCTCTCTCCAATCAACACTGTGAACTTCCTGTGGAAATATTCTGTGCTGCAGTCTTGGTAGGTGCAATGTTATTCTTTAAATGCTTTATGGAAGAAATGAAGGATGTGTGTGAGTGTCCTGTTGCTGTTAGGGTACTGGATTCAGAGGAGAGATTACATATATTATCAGCCTATTGGCTGCAAGGGCTGTAGTGCTTTTTAACGTTGCTCCTTGGGACTTTGTGAGAGATCTTTTGCAAGTCAGAAACTACTCATCACATTCCTACCCCGTATTCAAGTTTAGTTCATGCTACTGCATCAACTGTGTGTGCAGCAGGAGAACCCTCTTCAGCTTTCCATCCTCTCTCTTCTGACTCTGGCTGGTTATGGGCTTATAGTATTGACATGGTAGCACATACTGCAGAATTGCAGACCTCATCTCTGTCTCTCAAGCAGCAAGAGTGACAAAGTAATGAGGTGTAAGGCAAACCATGGCTAGAAGAGTGGTCTGACTATTTGGAGGTGTGTGTCTATGCAGGGTTACAGCCAGTCTTGAATGTGGATACTTGAATTCCAAGAAGAGCGTGGCAAGGTTAGTGGCCCATCCCAAAACTTTATGCCTCCTGCTGATTGTCTTACTCCCTTTCAGGTTCATCCTCTGGGCCTGAAATCTCTTTCTAACAAATACCATCTTCGCAATAAGGACGCAATAAGTATCGTGCTCTTTTGTCTTGTTCCTCAGAGAAAATGAGACATAGACGGTAGAGCATTGATTCAGTGAGGGTATCCTGCTGTAGTTAATGCAGTTGTGGGTTTAAGGCCATCCTGTTACCTCTGCAATATCTTGCATACAGATCAGTTCCAACTTGGAGTGAGTAGGTGACCGTGTTTCCCAAATGAAGTGAATGCCAATAGCACATTTGGCTATATACATTAGCAGGCTTTCTTTATTCTAAAGTAAGATATGGAGTGGAGGAACTGAATGAAACCCTGTCATATTTTGGCGTAGAAAAGATAGAGGGGGATAGAATACCTGTAAATCAGAAGGATTTCTACTTTGCCTTTACTGAAAGCTTAAAAGCTGGATATTCAACAGACCATAGCTATCTGGAAAAACTAGAAAAAAAATAATAATCTGGAAGTGTTGATTCAGATAAGGCATTTTGAAAAGAAGGCAAAGGCTACCATGATTGCAGAATGTGCAACAATAAATATGACTACTTAATCCAAACATGCCACAATACTTTAGAATCCTGAAGATGAAAAATGTCTCCTTTCTGATGTCCATATCTGTCAGTAGAAATGTGAAGTGTGATAACTGTACTTACAGTATCCAAGGTAATGAATAGTAAAAATTCCATTTCTTTTAGTTTTTTTTTTTTCAGTGCTACAATCTACAGTATTTTAGCGTCTTCCATACAAAATCAGTGTAAATTTTCATAGTGACCTTGATGGAAATTGCTACTTTTTGATGATGATAACCTGTTTGCTCCTTTGTTTTCCTTATCTTTACCCACCACCACTCTCACCTGCTACATTTCCACGATGTTCAGCGTTAGATCAGTTATGTCAGAATCTTCATTCATTTCCCTTATGAATGAATTGTGATACTACTTTTTGTTATACAAAATCTACACAAACATTTTGATTAATGATTCTTGTTGTGTGGTTTGTCTGTAGATTGCACACCTGTGTAAGTCATTTATTGACAAACCAGTCTGTAATATCATGAACTGCTATCGTTCTTGCTTGTTGGAGTGACTTTTGTTGTAGAGTAACCCAGCGTTTAGGTGTGAGCATAATGTAGGCTTTTTCCCCTTCAGTGCAATTTGAGTAAAGATTGTACTTTCAGTGAGTATTTCAGGTAGGAAACATCCATGTTTGCATAAAGTAAACATGGTATGGTGATTGGCATAGTACAAGTTCATTTTGTATGTCACTCAAGTGTTTATGGAGGAAAAAGAGCTGCTAGGCTGAGCAAATAGCTGAGAAGAAATCCTAGTAGGATACAAGCTAATGCTGCTCTCCTTGCAAACGTACTATGCCTTTTCAGGACATTAGAGGTCCTGATTGCTTATCGTGTGCTTCATCTGAAAGGCTTACTTGGTAGTTGGGTACATCTGTGCATAAGATGTTGACATAGAGTAGGTCTGAAAGGCAGAGTGAAAGAGGTTGAATTAGAAAAGAAGGGCACTTCCTACGGGTTCACCACTTCAACTGTTTTTTGACTGTACTTGGTTTTCTTTAAAGATTTCCTGTGGGGGAAAAAATAAGTAGCATTACTTCTTATTGCTAACTTAATATAATGCAAGATGATTTCATTGCAAAGAGTATAAAGTACAACTGGGTGTTCTAATCATAGTAACTACTGTATAATTAGTCTTCCGAATGAATGTTTCCACTCATCAGAATGACTAAATAACTTGTTGAGTAAAATTCTTAATTTGCATAACTAAAAGCCAATAACAGCTTCATCTTCCTTCATCTGATTATATTCTGGTTTTATATCTACATTTCATTGGCCACCTGCCACTCTCTCAAGAATAGTAGGTAATTAGAACCAGTGATAGCACACCATTGTTATACTTTTTATGGCACAGATGCAGTTGGGTGCTATTATCATATCTGGTACAATTTTGTGGATAATGTCATTATGTCTTTGCTGCCCATAAATTTAATGGGAAATGTGAATCAATTGAAAATGCATTTTAATCTCAGCATTATGATACATTTTGCTTAACAAAATGGTATTTCAAAGTTTTAACAAAAGTGCTGCACCATGCAGACAGCAAATCTTCTGTTGCCTCTAACTGTTCTGAATACATGTATATACACAGAAAATGTTTCACTGTGATAAAATAATCTACTGTGCAAAATACAATAGAAAGTATACTGAAGTAATGAAACTTGATGTTTAAGAATAACTAATATTATTATGCTTTCTACTGCATTGTCACCTCAAGTGACCACGCAGTACCATAATAAATTATAAATTACGGTAAGTAATGAAATCGTTAGGTTTATCTCTTTTTAAAATGAGTTACAGTCAGCCATACTTTAAAGATTTTTATTTCATGAAAGTAGTGCATTATTTCTTATTCAGCTGCTACGAAACAAAAATTAAAAGCAAGTTATTCCGCAGAGAGAATTGCTGAAGTGTTTTGGTAGAGAGATTGGAGGGGAAAAAAAAACACACCTTTGCATGGCTACTAACCATAGGAACAACTTTCCTGATACATTTAAAACAGGGAATCTGTGAAAGGAGCTGTGTCAAAAGTTCCATTGATCCACCTCCAGGGATGAAACTAATCTGCAGCCATATTCTGCACTATAAGTTTTTGTCAAATGATTTTTTCTACCTCTAGAAATAGCATTTCTGAGAATATGGAAGTGAGCAAAATGACCATTTGGTCCCATCTCTTCTTGAATTAGTTCTAGATAAAGTTCTGTTATCTTAGTTACGTTTATATAGATACATATAAATTAACTCTGGCATTTGATTGTCCTGATATTATACTGTTTCTCTGCTTTAAGAATGCTTTCTTCTTTTTCTATCCTCTCACAAGTACAAAAGAAGTCCTAAGTTACCTGTGAAATTAATTTACACCATTTTAAATCAGTTCATGGCTTTCTTCCACTGCCTGTGGAGTGCACTATCACAAGAACAATAACCTTTTCCTTTGGGTTTTTTTCTTCTTCCCTCTGCATCAGCCCTTTAAAATTCTGCTGTGTTCATTACCAGCATATTCCGTCTGTATTTTGATAGGCCTTTCATGCCCTTGAAGACATGAAAAATGGTGAGGAAATGTCCATCCTATGTACCACAGCAAGCATCGGAGGCACCTCCCTCCTACTGGATTCTTACCTCAAAGGGTTAACAAATCAATCATTAAAATGGCAAATATCATGTAGGCTTTAAAATATTTTCTAACTTCCTTGGAAAGTAAAAATGTCTTTAAAACATTCAGCTCCTGGAAAAGGAATGTAGGCCAATTATCAATTAAGTGTAAGGTGGAAAGTATAGAATGTTTGACTGTTTTGGGGGGGGGGGGGGGGGGG
>VXAB01009743.1:383957-394793 GCA_013399175.1 Odontophorus gujanensis | reverse complement strand
ACGTGTGGGGGGGGGGGGGAGGGAGGTAAAAACTAAACTTGGCTGAATTTCATACTTGTCCACGTCAAGGAACAAAAAACAGGAATACCTTTTCATAACATTATTTCTTCAGTGAGCATAGATATATCTGTTAGTGAAGATGATGAGATACAGGTACAAAGCTTGTACTGTGTTAAGAAAATTTGTAAACAAGAAATGGGAATGGGAAGTAGGTGGCTTGAAAGGCTGACATACCAGAAGTAAACACTGCCAGCTAAAATACAGCATAATGCAAAACTCAATCAGGCAGAATATGTAATGTTTGGCAGAAAATTTGTATGTTAAATGACAACAGCTGATTTTTCCCTTACGGCTTAACTTTGAGTCCAGGATTTGAAGAATGTTGTTTTACTTTTTCATTAGTAATAGCACTGTACTCTGTGGTTTGAGCCAGGAAGCCTATAGAGCCTGTAGGGGGATGTGTTGCATTGAATGACAAGAAGAGTCATGTGGTGGTGGGAACTGCAAAGGAAACTCAACATTTAATGTTTACTGTGAGAATTGTGTGCTTCGAATGGCTTATTGATTGTTGAGCCTGTTTCTTAAAGTGAATATCTTTCAACCTGCTGTGAGAGAAATTTGGATTTAGGAGAAGTTAAATATTGCACATTGATGAGGTAGAAGAGTGATAAATAACATTCAGGAAGAAAACTAACTCTACTGGGATACTACTTTGATGTAAATAATATGATTTAATACAACTGAAAAGGATTGGCCTTCCTTCAGCAGTGCAGATTGGTGTTGCTGGTTGCTTACCCCACTGAGCTTTGAAAAAGCCTAACTGAATTGTCTGAGTAACATGTTGGTTATTGCTGTGATCTCTCTGTGGTACAAGCACAAACTGTTTCTTGTGTGACTCGGACAGCAAGATTGCAGTTACGTCATGTGACAGTGGGAAAAAGATTGATTTCTAGTGTGTTCAGAACATGTTTATTTTCTGCAGAACAGGAATAGTTGTTGATGTTTCTGCTACATAGGCTGGACATGGTTTATAGCTGCCTAAGGGGATTGGAGATGTGATTTTTATCAAAAGTAAATGGTATTTGGGTCTGCAAATCCTTAAGGTGAGATTGAAAATTTCAGCTTTGGCCCACCTACATCTCTGCTTTCCTAATAAGAGAAAACAGACTTGCAGCACTTAACATCTGATGTTAGGACAGAAAGCTTTCCTCCCCTGGAATCTGCAGAAGACGATGAGGTAATGTAGGGCAGTTGTGCAGAGGGAGAAATGTTGGAACAACAGCTGTGTTGGTGCCCTGCTTTGGAAAAGCCATTCATCATCATCATATTGCTGACCTTGTGGGGAAGGGTTGTGCAAAGGAACTTTCCAATGTGCAGTCTCATGGTGCCAGACCTCATAGCAGAAACACTGTCCTCTTACTCCCATGACTACAGAGAAAGAAGCAGTTATTCCTTCTGTTTCAAAATGCTGAGAAGATTTAAGATAGCATTAACATTTTTTCTTTATATGATATTATCTTCAACATATATAACAAATATTTAAACAACTGCTCATATTTCATTATTAGTAGGCCAAGAGATAAAACTGAAGGTTTTTAATTCATTTGTGCAACTTAGGCATTCACTTTGATTATAGAGGCGTAATTAAGATGGGTAATTACAAACCCTGTGTTTCCTAGTTTCTATTGCATGAATATGTCACTATGGTGTTCTACAATGTCAAGCTCATATGTAAAGCAAATTATCTATTTAGTTTGAATGATATCACTAGAGCCAATTTAAATTCTCTGATAAGCTCGATTATTCATTAGCAGGCTGCACATTATCTAAAAACCACTTGCATTTCGGTAAAAAGTTGGAGTATTATCCTACTCTAGATACATTTGCTCTCAAAAGCCAAATATGCAAGTTTAACAAGTTCAGCTGAAACTGTTTCGTTTTTGCAGTTTCTAATTAACTGGAATTAAATTGCTGCTGACACATCTGTCTTAGATTGTGTTCCACTGTGAGCTTGTGACCTGCTGCAAAATCCCTTTCAGAAAGTGGTTCCTTAGGCATGCTGAGGTCTCCTTCTGAAATGACAAAAAGGAAAAAGCAGTTTTCAATAGGTAGCTGGATGAGTTCCCCTGAATTGATTGTTTTATGCTGTTGAATTTTAAAATGCATTGTTATTAGTATATTAGGCTCTGAACATGCTGGAGAGGTGTCTTCAGGTATTTAAATAAAAATAAATAAAATATTGACTAAGCTGAGCTCAGTAGCTCACTGAATTAAACAGAAGCATTATATTCCAGTTTTAAATGATGCTTCTGTAGGGATTTATTCCAGTTTAAATCAATGCTTAAAAATCTCCACTCTGAACTGGTGCAGTACAAACTTGTGTGCGTACACAAAACCTGAGAGGCACTATAGCACTCACTTGAAACTTACAGGAACATTAGTTTTCCTTTTCCTTGAATGTTACTGCTCACATCACAGAATCATAGAATATACTGAGTTGGAAGGGACCCTCAAGGATCATTGAATCCAGATACTGGCTCCACACAACACCACCTGAAATCCAGACCCTATGTCTGTCAGCACTGTACACTTGTTGAACTGTAGCACTTGGGGCTGTGCCCACTGCCCTGGGCAGCCTGTTTCCTTCCCACTGCCCTCTGCTGAAGAGCCTGTCCCTAACCCCCACCTGCCCCTGCCCTGACACGCCTCCATGCTGTTCCCTTGGGCCCTGTTGCTGCCTCGTTGCTGCCTCCCTGCTGCCTATGAGGAGCTGCAGCTGCTGTCAGGCCTCTGGGTACAGCAAACCCAGGGCCCTCAGCTGCTCTTCCTACACCTTGCTCTCTCCAGACCCTTCCCCTTTGTAGCCCTCCTTTGGATGGTCTCAAGTAGTCCTATGTCCTTTATAGCACCTTCCAGATTCTTAGTACACTGTAATTTTTCACAGTGTGTCAGGGACAGTGGAATAGTAAAATGTAGTCTACATCTGCAGAACAGAGTGCTTTCCTCAGTGCATCTCTTCACTACGCCAAGTTAGGATCCTGAACACCTGCACCTGTCCCATGAGCATGGCTTTGGCCTGGCAGTTTCAAAGCTATTGGAAAAAAGAGTGAGATTCCACCCCCTCCTTCTTTGGTTTAGGGATTCCTACTGATAGTCTGCACTACCCAGTGATGCAGAATTTCAGGTTGGAATACAGTACTTAGAGTCTCTGCTGGGAAGTTCTAAGCAGAAAGCTTTATCCAGAAGATACTAAATCCGTGAAATCTGGTAGTTCATATACATACATATTTGGCTTTTAACAGCTGGAGCTTGCTTTATATACTGAGCACTCTTTTCCTTCTCGTCATATATTACGGATCTATTTTGAAATAAATTACCATTCCTCATTTTTGTACTTGTGTTGTGACCCTTCTGGGTAGATTATTATCCATATCAGGTAAACTGCTGATTTGAATATTATTATTACTGTGCATTTCAATGGGAAACAGCATGTAAGTGATTTAAGGAAAAGTTAAAAACATTAATGTTTATGTTTTAAGAAATAAACAATCCAGGTGTGATTTCCAGCAATTTATGGCTTTAAGCTTTAAAGTTATTCTCTTCCATTAGTTGAAGTATGCATGAAGATAAATATATATTGGTCCATGGAACATGGTACTCTTCTAGATGTCTCAGATCTGAATCTCAAAATTGAAGGCCATGTAATACAAAGAGTTTTGGGAGCAGATTCTGCCCCCAGTCTAGGTTGTCTTACAGTAAAGCAGAAGTGTATTGTAATTGACAGTTTGCCTGGAGGTGGTGGAGGCTCCATCACTGGAGACTTTCAAGGTCAGGCTGGATGGGGCTCTGAGCAACCTGATCTGCTGTAGGTGTCCCTGTTCTTCACAGGGGAGTTGGACTAGGTGGCCTTTAAATATGCCTTCCAATTAAAATGATTCTGTGAATGAAGCAGAAAGAACAGCGACATCCTTCCATGGTGGCTCAGAATTTTTATAGAATAAGTAGGACTCACTTAAAATATATGTGTATGTGTGTGTGTGTGTGTGTCCTGGCTTCAGCCAAAACAGTGTTAACAGCACACTGATATCTGGTTGCTGCTGAGTGATGGGAGCATATGTTGGACTGAACTGAGCCTCAGCAGTAGTTGGTGGTGCAGGGCAGGGACAGGTGGCCTGAATTAGTCCATGAATTTTTTTATATAAGGTGACACCATGTGAAAGGTTACAAAGCCACGGGCAGTTGGTTGAGGGCCCGCTCTTGCTCTGAAGTTGTGGGGTCAGCAGGTGATGAGTAATTGCATCACAGCTGCATTGCTATCATTGCTGTTTTGTTTCTGTTTTCCTCTTCTGTCTTAGTTTTTATCTCAAAGTAAAATTTGAGAGTACTGAGTACTATTTTGTTTCTAATTCTCTCCCTCATTCCACCTAGGAGGGAAGGAGCAAATGACTGTGTGGTGCTGAGCTGCTGCTGGGTTAAACCACTATAAAATGCATCCTCCAGGAATCTGGAGCTTTGAGCAGGGTCTTCGCCCTTTAAAAAGTCAAGTTCCTGATCATCCAGTTCAAATACAAAGTAGAAAAGAACTTCTTAAAAGGTGAAGAAAATGCAACCTGAAGTGGAAATAGAATAGGAAGAAGACTCAGGTTTATAAACTTATTTTATGTATTTTCAGGGTGGGTCCTTTTTCCCTAGACTTCCCTTCAGCCTAGTCAGTTGGAGACTTTCCAAATAACAACAATTAAACTCAGTCTGGGTTTTCTGGAAGGACTTCTAGGGGAAGTCTACCAAAGGGACACAGAATTGATGAGGAGCCTGGAGCATCTCACATATGAGGAAAGGCTGAGAGATCTGGAACTACTTGTCCTAGAGATGAGACTGTGAGTGGATCTCTTCAATGATTATAAATAATGGAAAGTGTGGGAGACAAGTGGAGGGGGCCAGGCCTTTTTTGTTGATGCTCGACCACAAGATAAGGAGTGATGGCTGCAAATCAGAACAGGGGAAGCTCCATAAGAACATGAGAAAAACTTATTTTCTGTGAGGATGAGAGATCACTGAAACAGGCTGCCTGGAGAGGGTGTGGAGTCCTCTTTAGCAGTGGGGGGGTTGGACTAGTTGAGTTTCAGAGGTCCCTTCCAACCCTTATGAAACTGTAGCTAGTTGAGTCCAGTTTCCAAATACTGAAGAACTTACCCTCTGTGTCAAGGACGTACTTACTTTGATTTCTGGCAATGTGCTAGTCAGACTGTAACCGTTGGAACTTGTGATGTAGATGATCCTAGAAATGTAAATGTTCTAAGATTAAATGAATACATTAAAGTGCAAATTGTGCTGACATGTCTTAATGGCAGCACAAACCCATAGCATGATTATCATTTGGTTGCAAATGTAAGTCTGGAAAATGCCAGGCTACAAGTTGGGCAGCCCGATCTAGTAAAAGTTGTTCCTGCCTGTGGCAGGGAGATTAGAACTAAGTGATCTTTAAAGTTCCTCCCAACCCAAATTATTCTCTAATAAATATCAAAATCTTATACAAAACTTGAAATTAATGCAAAGAAGCACCAGAACAGATGATAGCTAGGTTTTTCAGGACGCTCTTCTGAGAATTGGAAATCTAAGGCTCTGGTCTGCCCCTTCATTTTCAGTACTTTCTTCAAAAAGCAGCCTGCAAATAAATAACACCATGTCACTGTGTCCTCAGTAAACTGTCCTAACTGTCCTTGTCCTTTAGTTTCTCTGTTTTTCTTGCTCCTCTTGACTTGTGCACTGACTTGAGAGTGACAGCAAGGAACAGTTATGGTGGAGCAGGCCACGGGGAGAGTGTTTTTACTTTACCATTATAGACATCAACTTATAGCCCAAATATTTTCCAAGGGAGTTGAAAGCAAAATAAAAACTGGGCCATGTATCTGTGTCTCAGCGCAGGAAATTTTTTTGCCTCATTTGATATAAATAAGGCCAACAGCAGCAACTGCTATGCCTGAAAGAAGCAATTTCCTACCTTAATTATCATGGAATTTCTCACTCTCTCTTTAAAATTAAATCTTGTAATTAAAATGCAAATCAATGCCATCATGATATAATAATTGGCAGGTTGATCTGATCCATAATGCTTAACTGTTGGAGTGGAGGTAAATAGAATAAACAATAAATATTTATATTTGTGCATTTCAATTACAGCAAAATGTCAACTCAGTTTCCTTTCTTTTGGTGCAGTATTTGGCATGTGAACAGCTAGTGAGAGATGATGCAGCTAAGGAGGAGATGTCAATTGAAAGTTTCTAAGGAATGTGATAAGTAAAACACAGTAAGTTATTTACTTTTGAGCTATTCCCCCACTAATGTTGACTAACCATGCTCACGAAAGTAAGCGGTCAGCTACAGAGAAGTCACCCAATTAAAGTAAGACCTTGGAGAGAAAAAAATAAAAAGGCATTTGAATGTCTTCTTCTGCAGACCCCGAGGATCACAAGCATGAAAGATATTGCTGTGTGTTCTGCAGGTTGTCTCCCTGCTCCAAAGCACTGAATGGCTGCAATTCTTTTAAACTTTATGAATGTGTTTGATGTTTTGAAGCCTTGTCAGAAAGAACTGAGGGCATTTCCACCAGGGTTCATAAGTGTGGCTGCATGTGCTTAAAACTTTAGGTAAATAACCTTGAAAATTTTCCAAGGTTCTTACCAGCACCAATTTACACAATACAACAGCATTCCAATTTAATGAGATCAACTTAACGCTTCAGTTAGTATCATGCAAATGAAATGTGATTTGCTATAACATATTCCACATGTCAAGTGTTATACAGGAGTAAGATTTATTAGTAAAAAATAAGCAATTCCCATCACTGGCTTCATTAAGGAAAAAATGTTTTCAGCTTGGAGAATATGGTCAAGAAAGACAGTTTAAGAAGCAAAAATGTTTTGAATCTGGATGATTCATTTTAGTCTAGTCATACACTAAACAGAGGCAGTTGCTTATAAGTTTTTACTTCCATAGAAGATGAGGAAAAAAATGATTCTCTGGCTAGTTGAGTCTTAAATCTGGTCAGCTGGACCAAAAAATCACTTGAGAATGAAGTAGAAATTGTTGTTTTTATATGTTGACAAACTGAGCAAGTCTTGTATGTATGGAGGCCATAGATCTAATAAAAAAAAGGAGATGTTGACTACATGATGAGGCAGCTTAATATCTCAGTGAGCAGTGGAATGGTGCTGCAATGATAGAGGCTCAGAATCCTTCTGCTCTGAGCTCAGGTTTCAGGTAAGGATTGATGAAAGGAGATGATGACTCCCTCTGCATAGAGATTCTGCTGTCATGTCTCCTTAATGTTGCTTTGGTAATTTTCAAGGCAGGATACTTCTAAAACCTGCTAGGGAATACTGGTTAGCTTATTGGTTACAATTGAGGACATTCTTTCCTGGTTGCAAGTTGATTAGTGTTTTTGATTCTTTCACCGTTCAGGACTTTACCAAATCAAACAATTTTTAGACTTGCAGATCTCGTCAGTCTCTTTGTTCTGATCAGAGGGTTTTCTTTGCATCCAGGATTTATTGTTGATTCAGTTTCTAAATTTGAAACTTCTAAAGCACCGTCATCAGTGGTGGATAATGAGAGTTACAAATATCCTTGTTCCCAGGTGAAAAAAGGCCAATAGTGTCCATGTACAAAAAAAATTTCTTACAAATAAATCCCTACTCTTTTTATATTGAGAACTTTGGCACATTCAAATACAGAGAATACACGTTTATAGAACACTTCAAATTATCTGGTATTGGGGTTGTCCCTGTTTTAGAACTTGAATCTCTTGGAATGGGCTAAAGGATCTCACAGTGGTGACTTTGAATTGATCCTAGTTCTATCTATCCATATTTTTAAATCTTGCCATCTTTCTCAAGTAAAATCCGAGGTGACTTGCACTATAGTATTCTTTTGGGAAACGGATAGAAAGAAAGCTTACACATTCTGAAAGAGTCCAAGCTAAGATGATTAGCATGTAGGACAAAATACATGTTGTGAGTTCTCTCTGATTATACATTCTTCTTCGCAGACCTAGAGTGCAGGCTACACAGATTTAGATGCCTTTTAATTATTAGTTTGAGTTGTATGTACCCACGTCCCTATGGGTAGCGCTCATAAAAATTCTTTAGTTTTTCTTCACCTCCACAATTATTTAATGCATGAGAGTGCTGCCTTTATACAATTTATGCCAGTGTGTGTCACCTGAGATTTTTGGCCTGTTCTTCTTGACACTGACTCTAAGTCTGTACTAATTATATTGAGAAATTGCATGACATTATAAAAAAAAAAAAATGCAGGTGCAATCTGCTATTCTATACTTGCAATGCAATACAATGAAAAAACAACAAAAAAAACCACCCAGCACCTATGGCTAGCTAATTATATATTACACGAATTAATAAACTGCTTTGGAAACAATAATGAGTTCTAAGTTATGCCCCCTGAAAATGCTGCTGTATTACAGCCTGCTAAGAAGTCTGTACTAATTATATTGAGAAATTGCATGACATTATAAAAAAAAAAAATGCAGGTGCAATCTGCTATTCTATACTTGCAATGCAATACAATGAAAAAACAACAAAAAAACCCACCCAGCACCTATGGCTAGCTAATTATATATTACACGAATTAATAAACTGCTTTGGAAACAATAATGAGTTCTAAGTTATGCCCCCTGAAAATGCTGCTGTATTACAGCCTGCTAAGAAGTCTGTACTAATTATATTGAGAAATTGCATGACATTATAAAAAAAAAAAATGCAGGTGCAATCTGCTATTCTATACTTGCAATGCAATACAATGAAAAAACAACAAAAAAACCCACCCAGCACCTATGGCTAGCTAATTATATATTACACGAATTAATAAACTGCTTTGGAAACAATAATGAGTTCTAAGTTATGCCCCCTGAAAATGCTGCTGTATTACAGCCTGCTAAGAAGTCTGTACTAATTATATTGAGAAATTGCATGACATTATAAAAAAAAAAAATGCAGGTGCAATCTGCTATTCTATACTTGCAATGCAATACAATGAAAAAACAACAAAAAAACCCACCCAGCACCTATGGCTAGCTAATTATATATTACACGAATTAATAAACTGCTTTGGAAACAATAATGAGTTCTAAGTTATGCCCCCTGAAAATGCTGCTGTATTACAGCCTGCTAAGAAGTCTGTACTAATTATATTGAGAAATTGCATGACATTATAAAAAAAAAAAATGCAGGTGCAATCTGCTATTCTATACTTGCAATGCAATACAATGAAAAAACAACAAAAAAACCCACCCAGCACCTATGGCTAGCTAATTATATATTACACGAATTAATAAACTGCTTTGGAAACAATAATGAGTTCTAAGTTATGCCCCCTGAAAATGCTGCTGTATTACAGCCTGCTAAGAAGTCTGTACTAATTATATTGAGAAATTGCATGACATTATAAAAAAAAAAAATGCAGGTGCAATCTGCTATTCTATACTTGCAATGCAATACAATGAAAAAACAACAAAAAAACCCACCCAGCACCTATGGCTAGCTAATTATATATTACACGAATTAATAAACTGCTTTGGAAACAATAATGAGTTCTAAGTTATGCCCCCTGAAAATGCTGCTGTATTACAGCCTGCTAAGAAGTCTGTACTAATTATATTGAGAAATTGCATGACATTATAAAAAAAAAAAATGCAGGTGCAATCTGCTATTCTATACTTGCAATGCAATACAATGAAAAAACAACAAAAAAACCCACCCAGCACCTATGGCTAGCTAATTATATATTACACGAATTAATAAACTGCTTTGGAAACAATAATGAGTTCTAAGTTATGCCCCCTGAAAATGCTGCTGTATTACAGCCTGCTAAGAAGTCTGTACTAATTATATTGAGAAATTGCATGACATTATAAAAAAAAAAAATGCAGGTGCAATCTGCTATTCTATACTTGCAATGCAATACAATGAAAAAACAACAAAAAAACCCACCCAGCACCTATGGCTAGCTAATTATATATTACACGAATTAATAAACTGCTTTGGAAACAATAATGAGTTCTAAGTTATGCCCCCTGAAAATGCTGCTGTATTACAGCCTGCTAAGAAGTCTGTACTAATTATATTGAGAAATTGCATGACATTATAAAAAAAAAAAATGCAGGTGCAATCTGCTATTCTATACTTGCAATGCAATACAATGAAAAAACAACAAAAAAAACCACCCAGCACCTATGGCTAGCTAATTATATATTACACGAATTAATAAACTGCTTTGGAAACAATAATGAGTTCTAAGTTATGCACCCTGAAAATGCTGCTGTATTACAGCCTGCTGCTGCATTTACTGCAGGAGACTTTACAGATTTTGTTATCTAACTCTTAGCTCTGAGGAAGCAACAACCATTTCAAATAAATAGTTTATGAGAAGTTTAAAAAAAAAAAAAAAGCAGCACATCTCTTAACTTGGATTTGCTCTTTATATGTTTTCCCAGCCTCCACCACATTGTCTATTTTTCAGCTCTGTGTCAGAATCAGTAGTCATTTCAGTTGGAAGTGTTGGTTTAGGTTTCAGATCTACGGAGCCAGTGTGTGGACCCGTCCTGATACTGAGAGCACTGAAGGAAGGATCACTTGAATTATTTCACATAATTACCCTTCCAATCCTGTTAGTAATCAATGGTGCGTAGAGGAAATTGGACTGAGAGGAAGGTTTTATATTTGGCATGAAATGCTAGTTACTGTGTTCTCGCTGAAGTGCTTGCAGAAATTAATTACAGTTAAGCTTCGGTTGTTTTTTTTTGTTTTTTTTTTTTAGGGG
>VXAB01009743.1:322391-382109 GCA_013399175.1 Odontophorus gujanensis | reverse complement strand
TGTTTTTTTTTGTTTTTTTTTTTTAGGGGGGGGGAGGGGAGTGGTGTTGGGGTTATTTGCACCCAGAAGGAACAAAGATGACAGATTGGTTGAATCAAACAGATGATTATTTGTATTAATATTTTCTTTTGTGTGAGATATGGTCAATCTTCTTGTCACTTCAGGAAGAATGAGAGTTAGGGTGAAACCCTTAATACTCCCATTTTTGTAAGGAACATTTGTGCACTTCTCCCAGCACATCAAATCAGTAGGAAGGGAATTCTACTTCAACTATCTTCACTCTTTTTTTCTTTTTTTCTTTTCACCTCTCAGTTTGAGGGTACCAAAATTACTTCCCCCAAGCCACATAATGCCATGTGCTCATGCCTCATTGTACCACACCAGTGATTTTGCATTTGCAAAGTAGCCTAGTACTACTCCCAATGAAGACATTTATGTATGTTAAAGCCTTTCATGCCCTGAGAAGGTTCAGTGCCAGTGGAAGTATGTTTTCCCACCCCTATTGAATTCCATGATGAAAACATTGATCTGGTTATGATTAATAATTAATTTCTTTTAAAATAAAGAAATTTCAAGTGCAATTGATTTGTATCAATTGTTTTATTGAAAAGTATAAATGATACTGTGTGCCCAAATTAAATGCCATTGTTACTGTGGGCTTTCGTATCTAAAAATGTAATAATGAGAAGAAGGAGTGGTCTGTGGGACTGTGAAGGAATCTTGGGTTTTTATGTGCATTGCTGCAGCAACAGCTGAACTACGTACTCACTGTTGCTCTTCCTCTCTTCTGAAAGAACGAGTTGCACTTGAACCTGGCACTGATTCTTGTGTCTGGCCATCAGCTTTGCTGTTCCAAAGTGCTTTCAGGCTGAACACTTGCTTCACACCCTCTTTGATACAAGGCACATGTGATTAAGCTTTATTCACAGAGTGATTTGTTCCTTGAAGTGGATATATACCCTGGGGACTGCAGCCCATGCAGGGGCAGCTAAGCAGTGAGAAGCAAGGAATGAAGGAGGGGCAGACAGAAAATGATCCTAAACCCCCCACTGACACCCACTGCCACATCCAAGGGACTGAATGTAGTACAGAGCAGAACTTGGTGGTATGATGAAACCAGGAGGGGGAAGGGGGAGAGGAAAAGGGGGAAGGAGAGGACTTTAAGTGAGCCTCAGGAAGAGGAACAAATGGTGCTTCCCTGAGCATTTGGTAATCTTTTTTTTTCCCACAGTGCATCAATTTGTAACTAAAACTTTGTGCTAAGTAAAAATATCTGAGTTGTAACTGTTTTGCATGCAGCACTGGCTTCATTTGAATTCAAAGTGAGTCAAAACCCTGTGCTCACTGAGATGCTCAAATGTTTTCCATTCATTCCTGTTGCTTTTCTCAGTGTGAAAGATACGTTCCCTATCTGCTGGCCAAAACTAGCAGGGGTGAAACTGAAGAGTACACATGCTGGCCCCTTGATTTGCCAGATTATAGAATTTTTTAGGTATCCGAACCACCCTTGGTAGGAGGTCCCCTGTGTGGGGCTCCTACCCTAGCAACCTTCCTGGAAGTTGTTTGGCAACAAAGTCTGCACAAGGATGCTCTGATGGGCATGCTGTCCTGTGTGATCTTCCTCTGGGAGGTATTTGTGGTATTCTGGAACCATCAGATTTCACTGTAGGCTTTGGAGCCCTTGGGTGGTAGCTCCTTGCTTTCAAGAGTTATGCGGTGCTGCTGCTAGTCAGGATACAAGCAAAGGTTGGGACCTACTGCTGCAGGCTCGTGGGCCTGCTGGGTCAGCCTGGGCCTATGGAGGTTTGGGGATGGACAGCCCCAGGTCAGCAGCGTGGGTAGGAAGGCTGCCCCAGTGCACCTGAGCCCCACAGGCTATGGGTGCCTTGGACTCGTCTTCAGAGAAGTTCTACAGGATACCTTAGGCTGAATGAGTAGAATAAGGAGGGATGCCTTTCTTCTCCATTTTTGTCTTGTGTTCCAGTGTTAAATTACAGAGTGGTTTTCAGCCTTCAAGGGAGTGATAAGAGACCAATATTAGAGTAAAAATTTCACAAGTTGTTAATGTTTGCTCTGTAAATTGTTCTTGTATCTATTGCTTGGATTTCTCACTTAGTTTAAACCTTTAACTACCTAGGGAGAAGTCACCCAAGACTGACAAAATACAGACATAAGCATAATTTCTTCACATTTCTATGCTATAGATTTCTGTGCAATTGAAATACCTGAAATAAAATAGATAGGGGTATACTGTGCATCTCCCTTATATCTACCCTAATTAATGTCTGTGCCTCTGAAATTAAACTCCAAGACATATATACCCTTAATCTTATCAAGGATATCAGTTAACAAATACACAGACATTTAAATTCTACGTAAAGTATTATTTCAGTAGACCTTCTCCCAGCTGCTCTCTAATAACACTCATGGAAGCTTCTGATTCATGCCTCTGAGGTCAGTGGTATCTCAGCTCTAATGGTCACAGGGCAAAGATGCTACATCATGGTGCAGTACAAGAACAATACTGGGTCAGGTTCAAGTCCACAGCTGGGATTTGGAAGCAAGATGTATGTGCTGCAGGAAAAAAAAAAAATCTGTTCTAAAATTTTTGGAGTGCACTGAATTCATTGGGTCTTCATATAATCTTATTAAGGTCTTGAATTTACCATACTATGATGAATGTCTTCTCTTTCACAGACTCCTGTGAGAAAACCAGTGCTTGTAAATTCCTTATAAGTTACACATTCTAGCCAAGGCAGAGAAACAGACTGATAACAAGAGAGATATCTCATTTCTGTCAGATGTGTTTGTATTGTGGCAGTTCTTTTTGTTGTTATTTGTTTTTGTTGATGGTAAGTCTTGTATTCATGTTAAAAGGGAAATAATAAGTAGATTTTCAGCTGAGGTATAATAAGATTGTTTTCTTATTAGAAGACCAGTAGCGGAGATTTTGATAGAGACCATGATTTCAGTAAAAAACTGGGTGGATTCTATTCAGTACTTGAAAATCAGAAATATTGCTGGTAAAACTGTTGGATGCCATACATCTTAAAGCAGTAAATAATGAGATTTGCAAATCCGTCTGGAGCAGTGGTCAAAGGATCTACTTTAAACAGCATAAACTTTTACACTGGTAAATGTAACATCTGCCTTTTAGGGAAAGGAAATAGCTCAGAAAGTCAGGTTTAGTAATAGTATTTTAATCTTCATTAAAACTGGAAGAGTACAAGGATATGGTGAGCTAAATGGGAAAACAAGGCAATCATAGAATCACAGAATATCCCAAGTTGTGAGAGACTCATAAAGAGAGTTGAGTCCAACTCCTGGCTTTACACAGACCAATTTCAAAATCAGACCATATTTTTGAGAGCATTGTCCAGACACATCTTGAACTCCAGCAAACCGTGTTGCACTGCCATGCAATATGGGAGGCTCTGTAAAACGAGCAGATAAGAATGCATCAACAGAAAAGCAAAGCATACTTTTTGATGAGTGTAATTGTGTTGGAAGAACTTATCTGGACAGATCGTGACTCCATACCCTGAAGATTCTAAATTTTTTAAGAAGATAGGCTATTATTCAGATAGGAACTTTGTGCATGGGTCTGACGCAGAAATTGCTCCACTGAACTTTGTATTAGAGGATGCTAATTGTAATAGTCATTGTTCTGTCTCTTGCCCTTCAATCTAGATCCCCTAGATCTCAACTCTCCTGAGGTTGTTTTTTATTTGAAAATCAGGAGGAAAAAAAAAAGTCAAATAGATTAGAAGCAGCAATTCTGCACAGGTACAGTCAAAGATATTATTAACTCCCAGTCATTTCAAATTGGAATGAAATCCAGAAGATCAGTCTGGACTGAGTTAAACAAATGGCTGTTTTCTTCTTAATTGCATTCTATAAGTTCTAAATAAATATAGAATAAACAGTCTCATTCTCCAAGTGGCAGAACAGTCCAGGCTTTGTTAGAATTATTTTCAAAACATCTTCCAAAATAAAATTTGAACAACAAACCTGACTTTAGAGTCTGAGATAATATATTGCCAATATTTGTACTTCATGAGGTAGAGAATTCCAGTCAGCTTTGGTCCTTTGGTTCTTCATAACTTGTTTCATTTGTTAAGGAGAAAATGAAACACTAGCATTCTGTTGAATTGTAATAACTATACCTCTGTTTTTAGCTGTGTTCTTACAAAAAGATCTGTTAAGTAACTGCTACTACTTTCATTGTTGACTTATCTTGTCTTGCATAGAAATAACATAATCTAGATTCTACAATTAAGGTATTGCATTACTTTGAAAAGCAGTATCAGTGAGTCAAGCCCAGCCTGTATGTGTGCTTGGATCAAGTTGTCAGTGGAACCCTCTAAGATGAAAAGGCTGAACTGCAAGGTAATTCTTCCATTCATTGCAGCAGCTTTATGTTAATGAAAATTCAATAACTTTAATAGATTTCCTCTTAGTTTACACCAGTGCAAATGGAAGGGAAACCAGACCCCAAGCATTTTAAAGAGAAGAATCACAGATTTGTCTTTCTCAGGTCATTTCCAAAGGCAGTTATAGCAAAGGCACCACGAGCTGCAGTTTTGATCAACAGCTAATGTGCAAGCTCATACATCACCTACAAACCTACATGTGTGGCTATACTCTAGAACCATTGGTTCACCATAGTGATTTGTGTGCCTCAGGGTGAGCCCTGAAGAGTACTGTAAGGACCAGGCAGTGTTTTCTTCCCTAGCATTACTGTTTTTATAGAACAGAGTACCTTTAAATAAGAAAAATTTGAAACATTGTGTATGTCTCACACTACTGTGTGTTCCTCTTTTGTAACTGTAAAATGAAATTTTGGCATATGGATGCATGCCCTCAAATATTGAGGACAGTCACACCTGCAGGCAGGCATAGTTTTGTGGTTACTTGTAAGGAAAAGGTTTTGTTCATTGCTCCTCTTTCAATTCTATGGCTTTTGTTTTCAATTAATTAATGAGCAGGAATATTACAGCAGATTTTGAGATAATATGAGTAATGGGATGAGGCAAAATTAGAAAGTCAAGAATCTCTCTCCTGTGTGGATAGAAATACAGTCCATGAAGGCAGAGATAATGAAGTGAGAATTACGAATTCATGGCAACAATAACCTCTTCCATTTTTTGATGTTTTGGAGAAGGATCCAGTGATTATTTTCACTGTGCCATCAGAAAGCTGAAGTATCATGTCAGCTTCAGAACGGGATGAACTAATTAATTCCCTACATTAGCAGGAGCTTTGTCCAAATTTGTGACTCATATTTAACTCCATTATTTTTATAAAAAGATTCTCCATTGATATTTGCATCTGTGAAAGCCATTTTTCATATTTCTTTGAAATTGTCTTTTTTGATTGTTTTTATAAATCAAAATGGTATCGAACCTCACCATCCCTGTAGAGTTTTTGTTTCTGAATTGCAGAAATATGGGAAAGAATTCTATTTTTATCCCTTATCAATTTGCAAAGTAATGAAGTTGTGTGGAATTTCATTTCTTAATAATGTTTATTTACCAATATTTTTTTATCAGCCCTATTTTTCATAATTTTTCATCAAACCTCAATTAAGTTTCTTCCTTTTCTTTTTCATAAGAATGTGGGGGATTGGAAGTAGCCGGGGTTGAGTTGGGAATCTCCTGCATCACATGTAGATATGTTTTATTTGGCTCTGAACTAAACAAGTTAATGGACAGATGTTACGCAGAAGCTTACTTGTCTTCTTCTCTCTGCATAATGGTAGGTAGTCTGGCATACTTTCTAATCTTCTTGTTGTGTTATTGCTATAAAAATAGACTACTGTATCTTGTTTTGAAGTAGAGGTTCGAAGTTCAGCACAGCATAGAACAACTGTAGCCTCTAAGAAATGGCTTCAGTCTTTCCTTCAGCCTTGCAAATTTTGTTAGTGCTTTTGAGTTAAGATGGTGGTCCTTAACTGTGGTACAAAGCCTCTCTTGTAAGCAGTGCACGAGAACCCGTGGCTGACCTAGTTGCATCACAGCTCATGACAACAAATTTCTTGAAGTGTATTGTGCCAGACTGCTCGTGCCCCTGGAGATGTGTTGAACTCATCTCTACAGATGTACACAGGACTGCAGAACACTTTCAGTGCCTGATCTGAACATGTCTTTCCTAACAACTGCTATTCCTCGGTAATGCTGAGGCCACAAAAGGGTGGAAGTGCTTAGCTCTGTATAGAGCAGAAAACCAAAATGCATAACTCAGGGCCCTCATTGGAGTTTAGCCCCTTGTGCTCAAGATTGGCTCTGAAGTGTTGCGTCTGTGTTACACTGGAAAAGAGTTGTGTGAGAAGCCCCTCCCTCAGGAGACATATTTATGCTCAAACCCATGCCCAAGCTGTGTTGCATCTGCGGCTGACTGTGAGCTCTAATGATCCTGACCTGATCACACTTGCTGACTGCCTAGCTTCAGGCCTGCCTCATCCTGAAGGGACTGTCTGGTGCCCTGAGTGTGTACCCGGCCCTGCTTGTGGTCACTGACCAGACCCACTCTATTCTGCATGTTCAGCTGCCTTGCCTGCCTTTCACTCTCATCTTCAGACTGTTGATTGCATCTCTGTGAAGTGCAGTCCATTCTTGCTGCTCTTGAAGAAGCTGGAGTGCTATTATGCTTGCTTTTTCAGATGTGCCATTTGTTAATGACTCCATGTCAAGCCAAGGGAAGTTTTCTGGCCTAGTACAGTCCTGTTTTGTACTTGGAAGCAATTGCTAAGAAGAAGAATAAGGCACAATGAACCGGGATTCTGACCTGATATTTTTTTTACAGTGGGATTGTGACATGGCTCATCACATTCCTGATCAAATATTTATAAAAGTACTTCTTCATATTACAATACTTCCAGCATGTCCAAGCTAATGTTAATGTTCCACTGTGCTAGGCAGAACACAAATGCAAACAACATGGGGTGAGGGAAAAAAATACATGAGAGATGACAGAGGACATAGTGAAGTGAAGTACACAGAGATGATCCAAGACTGAAAATTTCAGTGTATCTAAAAATGAAAATAAAAAAAAAGAGGCATCTGAGGATTTTGGAGAAAGCAGAAGCATTGTAACATTGTCAGAAAATAGATACAGCTTATCAATTAGGTAGGAAATGACTTGTAAGCTTCTGGCTGAGAATCTGTTGCTCAGCATTTTGAGAAGCCCCCTTGTCACCACCCTGGTTAGCTGCCTGGTTCTCAGACTCTGACTGCTGCCCAAGTGGTCCAGCTGCTTGGCAGCCCTTCAAGGTGGGTTGCCAAATGAGTGACCTGAGGAGGTGTACAGCCACTTTGTTGGTACCCAGGGAGCTCAGGGTGCAAAGCTAGCATTTTGTGTTGGAAAACAGATTTGTTTCATCTTGCAAGGATAAGGCTGATAGCTAGGGATTTGGGAAACAACCAATCTCAGTCAGCCCCTCAGTGTAAGTCTCTGAAACTTTTTATGGAGAGACATGCTCAGGAAGTACAATCAATACATGAGGCTTCACAAACAGGACAGAAGTGAAGTCAGCTCTGAGGAATCCAGTAGAGATGTATTTAGATCCCATGGAAAGGTGCCAAAATCAGTGAACTCACAGATGCTGTTCAAAAGCTGCACAATGTATGCTGCAGCTCAACTGGTATATTTAGAAGTTACTTTAAGGGTAGAGCCTGAAGAAAGCCATGTCTGCATCTTACTTTCCTGTTTAATCTATTGTATGCAGTTTACTTTTCCAGTGCATTATTTTACAAACTTTTTTTTTTAAAAGCCTTTCTCTATTTTCTGTGTAATTCCCTTGTCATTGTGCATGTAGCTGGCAGCTCCTCAAAATCATTTTTTGATGTAAATGGCAGAACTCTACTAGAGTCAATGGAGCGCTATCTATTTACATGTGCAGAACACTTCTCCAACAACAGTTAATATTATTACTTTGTTTTGCTGATGCATGAACATTGAGAGGAATAGGCAATCTATTTTTTTAGAGGTTCCGTTTTGTTCTAGTCTAGTTCTTTACAAATATATTGTGTTGTATAATATTTATTCAGAATGGAAGAGATTATATCATCAGAACTACCTTTTTAAACTATTAGTGTTTTCTGTAGTCTTCTCTGGAATGGGAAATTAACAATTTGTGAAATTGTTTTCACAATAATAGATCAGAATTTGTGGTTTGATGGTACAACAAATCTAGGTAAAGGCTTGCATTGTCAGTTAAACAGATGCCAAACATTTCAACCACAAGACCTGAAACACTAAACTGGAGCTATCTCAAATTAAGTTGTTATTGTTTTCTTTGTTGATTTTGGTTGTTGTGGTTTTAGGTGGATTTGTAACTTACGTCTCCATCAGATTAAATACTTTACTGTCGGCTTTCTTGTAAACTTCTTAAATCTAAAATGAAAACAGAAGGTTGTCTTAAGTTGTTTCATGTTTTCAGTATTTCAAGAGAGTTGTATTACTGTCTATGCAGATCTATTACTTGCTATATTTAGTCATCATAACTCATATTTTGAACAAGCTAGAAATTTTCTTGCTGTGTTCTTTTCTATTTTGTTTGTTGTTTTTTCCCCTCAAAACTTTAAGGGTGAGGAAGGATTCTCTTGTTTTTCTTTGCACATTAGCAAAATCAAACAGATGTGCAAACAGAAAATGATCTCTGTCCATGTGAGCCACAAACAGCTCCAAATGCCTTTCATTAATGTTGTCCCAACCTTTTGGCTGGCATGGTGCTTATGCAACCTTCTTCAGGATAACCAGGAATTTCCAGACAGGTACTTCCTACTCCGTGTACTATCTTAAGGCCAGTCCACTCTCATACAAAATAAGTCTGTACCGGATGGGATGATCTGCCATTCTACATCCCTGCAAAATCCAGTTCTTTGGATATTTATGGTCTTTGTGGAAGTGCAGGCTGAGTAGATTGTTTTTACTTTTTAAGCCGTAGTGAGGATGGATTTTTTTGCTACTCCTTTCATATTTAATTTTTCCTTGTTTAAGGAAAATTCACACGTAAAATCAACTGTTCATGTCTAAGACTTTTTCTGGGTTGTCTTTTTTTTTTGGTCTAGTCTAAGAGGGTGTTACCCAAATGGATACTGTACCACACATGGTCATGAATCCAACTAACTGAAGTGACAATTGCTATTACCCAAATCGGTGCAAATTGACCTCTGCGATAATAAGTGATAATTCCATACACATTTCTCCAGCATCTGTCAGGAGACGTTAATTTGTTTAGGTTTAGCTTTTCCAAGCACGTTTCTAAAAGAGAGCAAGCCTGTTGAATCTGGAAAATAACTGCAGTCCTAACATGTCTATATGGCACCACAATGTTCCAGAAAGCTCTTTTCTGTCTGTTATCTGATAAATTCATTGCCTCCACTGTTAAGGTTTAGCTGACCTACATAGTTTTCCTCCACCTTTCCTCATTCTTAAGAGATCTGGTACAATCTTAAAATGACTTAGAGTCAGTACTTGAGGTCCGTGTATAGCAATGAGCATGAAGTGTACAGAGCAGGACTGCTGTGGCATCTTGCACATCTGGAATTCAGCTGGTCTGCATTCTACCCCCTCACTCAGATATTTCTTCCAAGACCATCTTCAAATAAGTTACCTATGTAGCATCTTGTCTG
Organism: Odontophorus gujanensis; assembly: GCA_013399175.1. Taxonomy (NCBI): domain Eukaryota; kingdom Metazoa; phylum Chordata; class Aves; order Galliformes; family Odontophoridae; genus Odontophorus; species Odontophorus gujanensis. The sequence continues at coordinate 372,474 of VXAB01009743.1, read as the reverse complement.
TAAAATGAATGGGGATACTTACCTATCATGGTAGGAGTGAAGAGAGGAAGGGAAAGATCAGAGATGCATGGTTGAACTGTGATACTATTGTTGTAAGATCTGGAAACAGTAGTCAAACCTGCAACCTTATGCTAGAAGTCATTACATGACCACCTTTTGAAAGGCAATGTTTACGGTCTAATCAGAGAAAACAAAGATGGAAAACAGAGACAGAAAGACTTGAAGGTGATGCTGGTGGTGTTACTGAGATGGAAAATGCTATCTATCCATCAGCATTACTGTCTCTAGAAGGCAAGTAGACTATTTTCCTCACTAGTATTCTACTATTACCTTTCATGGCATTATGCAAGGCATGGATTTCTCTTAAATAGTTGGGTATAAAAACTATAAAATAAAAATACCTATTATTCTAGTATTGGGTTTTTTTTGGAAGAAAATCTGTGCATAGCTCTTAATGGTACCATGGTTTTCATGAAATCATAAGGTTTTCATTTGCTTCCAAGCAATAATTGCTAAAGTTTTAATCTTTGTTTCTCATTTGAATTATCAACTCTCTGTATGAAAATATATAAAAATTATTACTGAGTAGTTTGAAAGCGTGTTAGAATAGGCTTCTTCTTTGCCTGATTTCCTGATGATTTCTGTGGTTTTGTTGTAGTAATTATAGTCTGTCTTAGTTTAAATTTTGCTATCTGCCAATATGTCCCATTTAATTAGAACATAGACAATTAATGACTAATGGGCTTATGAATACATGAGCCTGGAGATATTGAAACGAGATTTCTCTAGTGGGAAGATATTATATTCTCAACATATGGTCTGAGCTTTGGATTTTGTGATTCTGAAGAATAGATTATCTCCATGGTTAACAAAGAGTGAAAATTGAGATGTTAGAGGCAGATTTCAAATGTTGTACTCGACATGCAAAATGCTGTACACTTTGTCAGTCACCTAGCTAAAGCAGAAGTCAATAACACAACTACAGGTGTTTATCTCCCAACAGAGTATCTTATTCACATTAGCTGACTCAAAGGAAGCAATAAGGAAAATACAACCTCTTTCTTTTTTTTCCACAAGACTCTGGTTCAGGAATCACTTCTGTCAACTGAATTTGAAGGGTTAAGCCATAACGCTGTAACTCTTACTTTAGATATTGTAATAGACATGCTAGAAATCTTGCTTGAAGTCATGAAAGTTTTGAGAGTGTGTCTGATTCTGACAACCAGAAATTCCTTCCTATGCTATGAAAATTTCAACCTCTTAATGTTCCCTCTCGGACCTTCCTGTGTGTGTAATGTTCTTGAACACGCTGAACTCTGGTTTGCATGCCTGTCTTCCTATGCTGTGGAAAGCACAGTTTGGGGAGGAAGGATGTGTTTCTGAGTTTCATCCTGCTGTGGGAAGAGACGCCTTCACAGGATATTCAGATGGTTGAAAGAGGTCAGAACAGACCCCATGTCCCACAGCTGAATCAGAGATTTCTAATTTCTTATGGCTCTACACTGACTTAGCACCAGTGGCCTTGTGGCAAGAACACGGTCTCACTTGTGGCCTCCTGTTGGAGGGTATTGGAAAGCTGGCTGCAGAAGTGGTTGTTGGGAAACCTTCCTTTTTTTCTTTCCTTTCTCTCTTTTCTTTTTTTTTTTTTTAGACTTTATATAAAGATGATTGAAGCATTGAGCATGTTTTATTCTTTTCAGTGAGGTTTGAGATTAATTTTACAGTTTAGAAATGCATTGGGTTCTTTATAGGCACCCCAAGCAGTATATGTATTTCTGCTGCCCCTGGGTAGCAGAATTTAAGAGGTCTGAATACACAGGTAGAACACAAATGAGCTATTTCTATGAAACACTTCAGATACTCTAGAGTGCTTAAAAAAAAATAGGGATTTGATATAGATGGGTTTTTAATATTCTTCATAGAAATGGACAGACCTTTATAGATATTATAAATATTACAATGAATTTTTTAAATGTATTTATGAACCCTGTAGGAACTTGCCTGATTCTTCCCATATTGCAGTGAACTCCACTGCCATCATGCTCATGCACAGAATGCTGTAAAAACAGGCATACTGGTACGTTCGGTCTTGTTTCAGGCAGTGTAACTAATCTGCATGAATGCTACTGAATCATGCCTGCAGGACTCACATAGACGTGGGAATGTTTGAGCATCTGTATACTATTATACTATTATTAAAACAGTATTCATTCTTGCTTCACAAAATCTGGTTAAAATAAAAAATATCCTGCATATATATGGAAAAAAAGATATCAGTATCAAAGAGAAAGACAAGAAATACATGTCTTTTTACTAAAATTACCAAATAAGATGTCAGAATGCAAAATAACATGGTATAATACAGTATAATTGGAATTGAAACTAATAAATAGAGAGTGTGTCAGAAACTGAAAGTCTAACACTAAAGCTGAAAGCAAAATGGCTGGGAAGCTCCCACTGCAGGTGATGCAGCAAAAAGAGGAAGACTTGGGACTTGTGTGCAGTTTTATCTTTCCCTCTGTATGGAAAACAGGAATGCAAAGTCCTCTGGCATATGTAGTTCTTCTCTTGTGAGAGACGGGTACCTGGAGAGCCTGGTACCTGGGTTGTCCACATGTATGAACGGGAATAAGAGGATTTATCTGAGATTGAAACTACATAGAAAACAGAGTCCCCCTAGAGCCTAATCCAATTCCTGAAAACACAGTCAGGTGTGCACAGGGGCATTGTGTGCTCCACTGGCATTAAACATTTGTTTTCTTTCTACAGTATTCATAACATTGCCACTTGAACTGAAAGATACTTCTAGACACTGCCTGGCTTTGGAAAAAGCCACTGTCTGGCTTCTTTGCCATTCTCAAGTCTGACAAGTGTTTTGGCAGAGTCTTCATAAAGCTGGCATCTGAAAATCTGTAAACAAAGTGTTACTGCCTGTAGTCCTGCTGCTAATTCCTATAAGCATTTGTACTCAAACAGAACATTTAGAGTATCTCTTTTGCACTCTAAAAAGTGTTTGGGAAGAGAGGGTTTTCTCCTATCCGGAGAAGGAAGGAGAAGAATAGTGTTGATATCTCCTTGCCTATTGAAACATATCTGCTAATTGTGGGAATGTGGTCATTAATTCTGATGCTTTTTTTGTTTGTGTGTTTGTTAAGTATTGATCTGTTGTGATGGTTTGCGGGCAGCAAAGTGAAGATAGAAAAGATATTAATAACCTGCTAAAAATTCTCTCTTTCATGAGTAACTGAATTCAAATGAACATAAAAAGATGGGGTCGGATAGTTTGACTTTGATAACAAATATCCATTTTTAAATGCTAATTAACTCACCAAATGTACACCTTGTTTTTAATTAAGGTCTCTAATCATTTCACTTTAAAGGTCCATATTCTATTACAGATCAAAAAATTAAATTTAAAAAAAAACACCAACTATGTGAACTCTTAAATTTGTCTGAAATGGACTGAACAACTGATTAAAAAGAATGAAATTTAAGTGCGGAAGGAAAATTTAATGAGATCTCATGAACAATTAAAGAGACCATTTGCATTCTTCTAGGACTGGTGGAAAAAAAAAAGAAAGAAGAAAAAAGAGGAACTGGAAAAAAAAAAGGCTAAGGAAAGTTTAGCTACAATCACATGCTGTGATGAGATAGAAAAGAGAACATTAAATGCTTTTCATGATTCCTGATCCCCTCAATAGCACCATAGGATGCTTATTAGCATGCATATTGGTGTGACCTGGTTTACCACAGCTTTGCATTTAGGCAGGTGCTTGAAACAGGTGTACAAATCTTCTCTATTTTTTCTCTTTCTCAGAACTCTGATAATATGGACAGGTTGCACAGTTTATGTCTGTTCTTTCCGTTGGGATTTTATGGCCCCATTGGTTGCTGCAGGTGGCTTTAGATGGTCTTGTTCAAATTGATTTATAATCCTTCTGAAAGAAAGCAGAAAAGTGAGTTCTCAGTCTCGAAGAAAAATTTCCTTCCTTTCATGTAACATAAAGCATTTTGAACATGCAGGGTGTGTGGTGTGTCCCCCGAAGTGAATGTTAGTTACTAGAAATGTATCAAGCAGTAATTGCCACTATGCTATATCCCTGCTAACAATAGTGACATAATTGAAATTTAGCATCAACTTTCCTGTTTAACTCTTCCCATCCTTAACTGCATTATCTGGCATAGAAGTGGCTTGGAGGGGAAGTAATAGGTCATGCAATACAAGCTGGACCAAATGGACAGCTGGGAACAACCACGAACATCAAACCAGACCTGAGTGTGCTATGTCTTTAGATCATAAAAGCGGAAAAAAAATAACTAATACTCAATCTCTTAAGTACTTTTAAGTCTAATCTTGCAGTTCTACTAGTGATGTTGACAGCACCGATGTTGGAGAGAGATAATGGAGCTCAGAGCTGTGGGAGTTTCTTCTGGGATCTTTGCTCTTCCCTGCAGGATCATCCTCATGCAGTTCACTGAACATCTTTCAGTGACTCTTTGGGAGCGATCCATTTTGTACAGCCACGCTTTCCCTGTGAGACCATAGACCTCCACTTTGTAGTCACTTATAAGGGAATCAGCTTCTGGAAAGATTATAGAAAGAGCATGTTATGACAATGAATTTGGTGTTCATTTCCATCTGATAGGATTAAGATTCAGAATGGTTTTGGAGGCTTTACATCCAGAACAATTTCTCTGTATTTCAAGGTGAAACCTCATGTTTTTCCTTCTTTCCCACCCCTTCTTTATTCAGGCTGAAAAGAAACTTGTAATTCACACACAAGCAAGCAGAGAGGTGAAAGAGCAGCCTTCAAGCTATTGGAAATGTTGAACTCTGTAACTCTAAATGGTGCTGCTCTAATCGATGTTTTACCTAGCAGGAGAGGAGAAAACTCAAACAAATAGCGGTTATTTTGCTTTCAGAGAGAACCCTGTCACGGACATCTTCTACAAATGTCACATCACTTGCTAACAAGTTGTTCTGGGAGAATCTTCTTGCTGATTTATGTGCTGCCTCACAATTATTTTTCAGTCACTGTGAATCTCTTGGATTTCCCCTTTTCTTATTATACGGTGGAAGATTGCCCTGAACGTGGACAAGAGAGTCAGTTAAACAGTTCACTTTTGGATGCTGGGAGCACAGGAAACTAATTAACATCCTGTTCTTCATGTGTTACGTGCATGGAAAGCTATGGAAATATACATTATTTTCTGCCTTAGCCATAACGTATCTAATATCTCACTATTATGCTGGGAGTGTGGGGGAGCTATTCCTTTTAATCCAGCAAATCAACATTGCAACTTAAATTTAGCATTAAACACATCTGAAAGGAGCAATGTTCCCTCTACTGTTACAGAGGAAGAGGAGTACCTGTAGGTAAGACATTAAATTGAGAGTCAGGGGATTCAGGGTCAGTTTCTGGTTCTCTGGCAGGGTTTTGTGATTTTAAACAAACCACTTTCCTGCCTGACTGTGGTACTCTGAGATAACACGGACACTTGGGAGGGCTGTGAATACTGCACAGCAAGTGGGGGCTAGCAAACAGCTAGGCGAATTCTCTTGTCTCAGTCTTGTGACTTTTTACTTGTCAGGGATGTAAAAGAAAAGTGAAAGTTTTATATTAAGGAACAAAGCCAGTGCCAGCTGCAGCACTGGTAAGAATACCTGCTGTAAGCTGGCAGGTAGGGGTTTTCTTAGAACATGAGCTGTTAGTTGTTGAACAGCTTCTGGAGTGTTGTAGACATTTTAGAACAGTAGGAATAATTCACATCTCATTCACGGGCAAGAAATACAGCCCATTATCATTGGTGGTGGTGGTATAACTAGGCAAATCTGGTATGCATCTGCACCTCTGGTGCCCTTGAGGTTATACACCTTTGTACCTGCACTTGGAGAGTTCACCCTCCAGGAAAGCACAAACCTGTGTCTTGTGGCCTAGTGGTGACTTGGTGTAAGGGTTCATACTTTTATCATTGGGAATAACAAAATCTATTTTTACATTTTTCTTTCTATTAGTACATGCAATTTAAAGTCTCTCTCTTCGGAAATGAATGCCTTTATTGAATGAAACTCTGGGCTCTCTAGCCAAGATCTGTAGTCAGTAACACATCATTAATAGTAAGTAAAACAAGAAAACCTGCTTCATATGCAGTTAAATTTATGTTCCTTGTTGTTTTGTTCTTACTTTTGAAGGAGGATTCCTTCTGCTTCGTGAATGTCACCTTTTACAAGTGACAGGAGGACCAAGTAAAATGCTATATGTGTAATTATAACCAGGCTATTGGCAACCTGTAACACAGTGTAGATGACACAACTAATTTTGCTGTTGAGACATAATTTATGTGGCAAGTTTTACATGTAGCTGTAGTTTGTACAAGTTACTCTGTCTCCAGAGGCAGGCACTGCATATGGCTTTGACCATGAGTCAGCCATAAACCTGCATATCCCTTCCTCACAATGTCGTTCATATGCTAGAAGCTGCCCTGTGACATTCATGTCAGTAGCAATTAATTGTGTCACTTCTTGGAGTGCTTGTCTTGTTGCATAGATGTTTTTGCTTAAATTCAGATCGGATGTTTTGCATCTAGTCCTCTACTTTGAATTTTGTCTGCTAAGAAAAGTAACCAATTATTATATCTCCTGCTCTGCAGAGAAATTTTGATAGTTTTTATGTACTTATCTTTGGAAGGTTCACCAGATTCCAATAGCGCATATTTTCAGTTACTCCATTGTGATACACACTTGACTCTCTCAGAAGTAATATTGCAGCCATGTTGGTTTGAAAAACAAAGCAACAAAAACAGCACAATAATGTGTTGAAAATCTCTGCTTTATTCTCCCCCAGGCAAACTCTTTCAGGGTAATTAATTAATTGTCTTTGAGGCTAAGCAGTTAATGAAGCTTTCTTCACTAGCCTTACCCCATTGACTAGTTACTGAAGAGACAATGTAGTGACAAGGATGAGTTGTATTATGGACAAAAATGCAACCTACATACTTTATATGCCTGTAAGGGATGAACATTTTCAAGTTGTTTATTTATATTAATAGCATTTGTTGACATAGAATTGTACAGATCATGTATCTAAGAAGAACATATATATTAGGGTTTATGAATTTTTTCTTTCAGCTTGAATTATGTGGTAAAAATAATTTTCACTTCTAATCCTGGTTTACTTTGGATGAACAGAATGGAACAGTGTCTTACATTCGAGGTAACCATTTATATCTGCGCAAACTGACTTTTAAATGCTACTGTTGTAATCATCCAGTATTTCATAATTGCTGTAAGGACTACTCAAGAGAGTGGTCAGCCAGACATGGCAGTTAATTTCAGCTCAGTCCAGTCATGTCTCAGACACTAGAGACCCAGATTTTTTGTGATAATGGAATAGTTCTTAATTTAACATTAACACACTAGAGAAATGAGTATTATTTGTATGTTTATAACTGAAAATGTTAATGACTATGGCCAATGCAGACTTTTTGTTTCATGACCCTTCTTGAGGAAGATTTGTCATCTTTCTCTTAATAACAGTGACTGTTTTTCAGTGTTTGGTTAGACTAGAAGAGATAATTAATAGTACCCTGATCTTGTCAGTCATCTTCACTGGTTGTTTTTTTGGTCCAAGGAGATGTTTTGAAACAATCTTGATGGATCTCTTTTTATCTCATGTCCCAACCGATGCCTATGTGGTGCTTTCAGGAGGGATAATGAATAGAGATTGCTGTGATGTCTGCATTATACAGCTTAGTGATTTACCTTGTGTATAGTGGATATGAGAATGAAGGCTGCCTGCTGAAATTCAAGCTGATTTATGCAGTGTTTATGGTTTGGGAGATGACCCTACAAAGCTGTTTATATACACATCTTTAATTTGAAGTTATATACCCTATTATTTATTGTTCAAGCTAATATTCCTCTCTTTGGAGGCCAAAGCAATTAATACTTACTGACTCAAGTTTCCCGCAGGAAACAAGTTGTGGTGGAGCCTCTCGACAGTGATCCTTGACACCTACCTTCTAACTGTATTGGTACTTTCTCATGTGACCCTGTGTTGTCAGTCTTGGCTACTGCCTGTGGCTTTCTCCATTTCACTTCTCCATCTCCAGCCTTTCTAAAATAAGTAACAGTTGTTCAAACTTGGCCTACAAATGCAAATATCCTGGGCAGTTTTGACATGCACTTATCACTGACATTTTCAAAACATCAGTTACTACTTTTAGGGATACTGGTTCCAGCTTCATGTTAAGACAAAGAAAGTAATTCTTAGACTCATATAGTTAAGATGAATTATTTTCACTAAGCCAGAAGACCTAAATCATAAGAGTGAAAGAGTTTTTAAAGTAGATTTTAATGCATCTGTCATTCTTTTCATAACTTAATTACTGAAACTCTAGCAATGTTTTACATTCTACTATTTTATCTGTAATTATAACATTCGGTCAGCCCAGTGTAATTTTTTAGATGGAAATAACTTTTATTAAATCTGGAAAGTTCTGCTGAACCACTTTAAGTTGTTAAAATAATTACAGAATTTAAAGATAATTGATATTCTATGAATAAAAGAAAAACAGCCATTCCTTAATTTATTCAGATTGAATTAAAATCATAACATACCATGCAGTTTGTCATTGCTTTCTGTGTTGTGAATGAAGTCTAACACAGCATGCAAGAGGGAGACAAAAAACAATACCCTATGTTCAAATCCAAAAGGTCATACTCAACTTTATCTTATTCCTAAGTCATATAGTTCTGATATTCTAACTGAGCAAATCCTAAGAATCAAGCAAATGACCTTATCATCCCAATCCTATTTGCAAAAGTTTATTTACTGCCACTGGATCCAAAAATAACTTGCCTTTGGAATTGTTTGGCTTAGAGACTGTTTAGCCATGTCACCTGGGACTAAAACCACAGCAGATACATTGGTGGGATGGGGTTATGTTCACATTACAGCCCTGTTAGTCCTCTTTTTGCCAGTAGGTCTTCCATTATAATTTTGTTTGTTGCTGTTATTTTGTTTTGGGTGGTGTCTTTTGTTTGTTCATTTGTTTGCTTGTTTTGAAAGAACTAAGTAGCTCTGGCAGGAAAGGATTTCACCTCAAATTTAATTCTGAAATGTATAGGTAACAAATCAGTACATGTGAACAGAGACCTGGGAATACAGGTCTTACATGTATTGAAACACTGTGCCTTGCAAGAAGTAAAACTACTACTGAATGGTTCAACTCTTATAGGCTTGGTTCTTTTGTCTTTTGTAATTTGGACTGTAAGTTTGTTTAGCCTTCAATAGAGATATCCTGGGACAGGAAAGAATTAGGGGAAAAGAAACATGGGAACAGAAAAATGCTTCCAAAGGAAAACTAAAAGGTGAAGCAAAAGCAGTAGCTGAGAGCTGAAAAGGGCACAGGAAAAAGTTGATGATCAGAGTACTCCAAGGTGCACCTTGTTTCCAGAAATCATCCACCGAGAGGATTTCAGCTGCTACAGTGCTGCTTGTGTGACTGAGCTGTAACTTTGACTTCAGTCCATAGCAATCTGGCACTGGTCAGCTTAGCATGCTTACCCACAGAGCAGGTCCACCTCTCTTCATGCCCTGTATTTCTAATCACCTTCATCCAGAAGTAGTTACGAGATGTTAGAGCTTTCTCTCTGAAGATAAATACGAGTTGAGGGAGAGAGGGAGAGAGAAGGAAGTTCGTACACCACTCAATATAAACCATGCTTACACAGCAAGCAGTTGTAATTTATGAACTCACTCCCTCAAAGTGCCTTGTGACAAGTCAAAATGAAATTTAAGAAAAGAACTCCCTGTTTGCCTTTTTAATAATCAGGCTATTGTATCTTCAGCACATGCACAACTGAACAAAGGTGCTTGTTTCTACTTGAGACATTTGGTGGTAGATGTAAAGGTTTAATCTGCATCACAAATGTAACAGTTGTTTTCATATACAGTTTTCTATAGAAGTCAGGTGAAATACTCTGGGGTTGTTTGTCTTAAAGAGAAAATGCTTCTTTCCCTGAAAAATCTCAACCAAGTCCATATTTTTGGATTGTAAATGTATTAATGATGAAGGTGAGAAAGGCAAAGGAAGAGCTAATGAACAACTCAATGGACTAAGAATCTGAGCTACTGCTGTCAAAGCAAATAGCAAGAAAACAAAAGTATATGATTGAGTTCAGCCTTCTACACCTCAAATAATTTCTTGGTGACCTTTTCTCCGTAAGTTGTGTTAAGAGCTAACTTAAATCATCCCTGCTGTCATCAATCCTGTTTTCACTGCTGCAATTGGAAAGATGTACTACCAGTGATCAATTAGAAGACACTACTGCTTTTATAGTGCTGTGGCCCATGAAACAATAGTGTCATATGAAGACTACTTTGTCCTTCTCAGTGCCCTTGATACCAAAGACAACCCATAAGAGGAACAAAGTATTGAGTTATGTTCTGTACGTGCTTTATTTTTTCACTGCAAATTGAATTAACATAGCCCTGAAAATGGAAAGCAACCAGTTGAAAATGAGTGCGTGCCTTCCTCTGTGACCCATCTAAGTCTATGTAACAAGCTGTAAAAGCTGTTTCAGCCTCTTCTCAGTTGGCTGAAGAGCAGCTTCTAATTAGCTACTTATCTAGTAAATTAAATAAAGTGAATTCTTATGGTATACATCATAGGAAATGCAGGAGGAGGGGGAAAAGTCATGCCAGGGATTGTTTCAAGGTATGAACTCTAGGTTTAGCGAACAGTGATATTTTATATTTATATATATGTTTTAAATTCAGCATTTGTTTTTATCATGCTGCTGTGCAGGATATGCCTTGTAAAGAGGCTCACATCTCTAATCAAGGTTTCTTGATACAACACAACATACATTGCCCTTCTTGACTTTCATGAGAATGCTTTCTGAGGACTTAAGGGAATTGCATGAATTGTCTGTATGATTCATACAACTTATTAAGTAAATACTCCATGTGTTGCCAGTTGAAGTGGACATGTTTCAATTAGCAAGTTTATGTATCAGACTCTAGCAAGCTGTAATTGATTTGGGTCATGTGTCTACATTCACAAATGAGATAGTGAAATGCAAGGTTATTGTAGATACCATGTGTGGTAAAGTCCCCCATTTGCTGGGGAGGGTGAGTGTGTAGGGATATGTTACATCTTAGTAAAACTATATTATTAGCTATTAGGTTTTTGTTGTTTTTTTTCCCCCACACTGTCTGAACAGTTCCATTTAGGAGCCTGGGGTTGTTTTTTGACAGCATGATTAAAATACATTTTTTTTTTACCCTGGATAAGTTCTCGCAGCTACTTCCCTGAACAGCTTCAATACGCCTGTGGTTTTCAGAAGCAAATTCTGCACGTATATCAAGGTGTTTGTGTCTGTCATAGTCTGCTCAGGCACTGATGAGTTATACTTGGCTGAAAACCTCTCTGATTAGTAGAATCAGATACAAATCTCTCCATGTTTTGTGCTCATTGAGCACACTCTCTCCCTTCCTGCCTGCTGGGAGAGAGGGACCATGAATACACTATCCTCAACCCACAAGGCCTCAGGACAAGATTTCAAAAGCAAGAAGAATTTCCCATGCAGGGAAAAGAACAAGAGTGAAACAGCATGCTGATATGGCAAGGCTGTTCGCGTAATTTATGCTTGTGCAGCTCATTTTTACTGCGAGATTCCTATAGTAGTGCTATCAAAATGACTGTTACAAATGCTTCTGCTGGTATATATTCCTGGCCTTTCAATACATAATTTCAGACTATGGCAGTGTTATCATGCTTGTTTTTAATGATAATACTTTGATGAATAATAAATCTTATAAGGAGATTGCTGGGAATTGGAAGCTGGTTTGTCCTATCTTGCATATGAAAATGAGGAGGAAAAGAATATGGGCAGTCACTAGAAAAATACAGAAGAAACCCCAGAGTCCAGTTTGTAGTAGGAAAGTTTATCTATATAGGGGTATACTGGAGGAGGAACAATTGATCTTGCTGTAGAGGGACTCTTGAACAAAACACTGACCTGAAAGTCTGTTAAAATGAGAGTAAATGTTATAGAAGAGAGATCTTTGGCCAACCCAGAAACCTGGGTCTACCTTGGGTAGCCTTTGATTTTGCTGAGGAAACTGAAGGGAGATTTCTATGTGCCAACTGAATCAAGGAGTATCCTTCTTAAATAAAGCTGGATCTCCACCTCCTTGAGTATCTGAAAGAACTGATCTTAAGCTCTGTGTGTGCTAACCTATTCATCTCTAGGGAGAAACTGTGCATTCAGAAATGGTACATGTAAATTGCTGTGTGAATCTTTTCAATCACATCTTCAGAAAGGTTTAAACCAGAAGGTTTATACTTTCAGGAGGAAGGAAATCTAATAATGTGCAAGGGAGAGCCTCAAGGTATCAGGTACTGGGGAAAGCAGTTGGCAAGAGACATCATGGAATGAGGTGCAGGAGCTGCAGGAGCTCCCATAAGCCACCAACATGCTAAGATATTCTTAGATTAAAAGGTCTTTTAATTTTAAGCTTAAAAGCAAGGTATCGTTTACCTGCAGCAAGAATCTGGTGAGTGGGAGGGAGGATACGTGGCAAGATTGCTATCAAATTCAGTGGGACAAATGATTGGAAAACTGAAGCTGACTGGAGTTCATGTAGGTACATGAGGATGAGTGGGATGTTAGGCTGAAGAGCTTTGGGAATTATATGGGACTGAGTGTTGGCAAAGGCTGTATAGGAGGAGAACATAATGAAGCTTGAATATGACAGGAAAGAAAAAGCTGCCACTCTTAATGTAAAACAAATTTATTTATTTATTTGTTAATAATCACCATTGCTCACTTGAAGAAATGACTCTGATCTGGAGAGCATAGGAAAGGTGCTAAAAATACTATACCTACTTTCCAGCTGTGGAGATCAAACTCTTCAAAGGTTTACTCGCTCCTTGATTTAAGTGACAGAGTTATGGTGTGACATACCTGAAGGTCCTGCTGTCTGATGTGTGTAGGAATGAATTAGGGAATGTGGTGTGTAGTTTCTGACTCCTGACATTTGTTTTGGTTTGCTTTTTAAGTCTGTCAGTATTCTACCAAAAACTCCACTCCTTAAGGAATGTTTCAAGAAAGCAACCTGTTAGCATTTCTTATTAGAAATGTTAATCATTGTTTGCTTTTGGCAGTAATCTCGAAGGGTTAATGTGAAGAGAAATTAAGGTTTATGAAGCAGTTGGTTGCTGTAGTGATAGGCTTCCTAGAATAGCCTACAGTGAAAAATAGATAAAGTTGTGTGTGGAATGTGCTGCGTGGCAAACTGTACAGGGGTGCACACTTTAAACATTCAAGTTAAAATATTAAACAGTGAAAATCATTTGAAAAAAACTGACCTCATAAAATTAACATAGTTTTGCTTTCTGAAATTAATGGAATGTATATAGTCTGTACTTTGGGTATATACATATGTGCTTTCAGCACTTACAAGTAACATTTTAATGTTCTTGTGATAACGGATAGTGATCTGTGGAGTTCAGCCTGTGAGCTGAGGAGAGTGAGTTTTCTTTGAATCTAGCTACTGTTTAAGCTTTTGTTTCAGTCACGTTAAAATGGATGTACCATGCCGTATAAATCTCATATTCCACTTGAAGTACTTCTGGATTCTAGGGCTGCTTTCTCCTCTTAATTATACTGGTGGGGGTGAAAGATTTAACTCATGTTCATTTTAATTAATTTTAAAAATACAAAATGAACATTTTAGAGTAAAACTACTTTATGCTTCTGTTTGCGGCCTCTTGAGGGCAGTAGTCTTTCAGAGCTATAGGAGAAGGTTTGCCTAACTTTTCAGTCAAAGCATGCTTCTGGTAATAATCATAATTATCCATTGGCAATGCAGAGGGATGCTAGAATTCATTGTGTCATTCAATCAATAAAAATGCTGCACTCAAAATTTTCAAGCCAGTTTGTTCTTAAAAGTGTCGCACAAGCATTTCTATTTGTGTTTCATTGTGGTGTAATCTATACAACTGGACCATGTGTTCAGCTAAAGCTAGGCCTTACTCTGAAAATCTCCAGCTATACTAGAAATGAGAAAGCTTAGAATAAATCTTTTTGTTTCCTTGGAGATAAGGATATTTCACAGATCTTAAAGATGAACACTGGAAATCTGAATGAGTCTTCAGTCTTTCAAAACCTACTTGTTGCTAATGAAAGTGTATCTTGTTTATTTTGCCATTCAAATGCCATTTCTAAATACTCTAATATTAAAATACTGCGGTATGGCAGGCAGATATGAGATCCAAGACTGTCTGGTGTTCCTAAGGGGACTTTGCTGCTTCCTTGAACCTAAGAATATTTAAACTTTCTTGTCAAGTAAAGAAATGGCCAATTGGATACAAATCTAGTTCAACTTGATTCTCAGTCAAAACTGCGGACTTACGACTCTAACAAAATCTGGAAGGAAAAAGAGGGAAAACCATATTCCAACCCTGTCCACTTCTTTCTTATTATGTGACACAGTCACTGACTAAAATGCTTGTCTTTGGAGCAGGAATTTATATCACAAACATTCCTTTCCAGATGAGTATCCTAAGCCCTAGGCTACACTATTAAGCTCTGTTTTGTACTCTGCAGCAGAAAATATTATGATTTCTCTTCTGTTAGAATATCCTCAACAGTCTGGGTTGTGTGCCATCAATATATAAAACAACCACAGCCTGGTCCCTTTCTTTGAGAAAAATATGTGTCTGCACCTGCAAGCAGAGAGAAATTTATTCCGTAAGTCCTACTTCTCCCACAGGAATGTTCTAAATGCAGGTTTTTAATGTAAACTAGCTTTTCTTTTTCCTAATATTCTTTCTCTATTTTGTCTTAATTCGGTGACAGCCATTGTGGTATCTGACAGACCTGCCTATGAGATGGCCATGTCCAACCTGCAGCCCCCGGCCCATCCTCCCCTGTGGCCATCCCCTACCTCACAGGGTAGCGTGATCCAATCGTGGGCATGTACTCACTGCTCACAACAGCCAAACACTGGTGTGTGATCAGCTCTGCCTGGGCTGAAACTGGGACATGGAGAGGGCACAGTGCAGTGCTGACTCAAGTGGAGGCAAATAATTTATGCATTTTGGTACACTGGATAAACACAATCCCACAAACAGTAAAAAATATGCATCTGGATATTCTGTTTTGATACAGGAATTTGAGAATAGGTTTCAAGAATGCAGAACAGTCTTTTTTTTTTTTTTTTTTGCATAGTAAAGTACTCTGAGAAACAAGCCTAATATCTTGTAATAGCTATCAGTTTAAACTTCGAAAGTCTGAAATATTTGATGCTGGATAGATATTCTTGCTATGTGCTATTGGCAACAACTTTGCTATCATCTATGTTTCACCTAGAGCCTGCTTTACTACTAAAACAAGACCATGTTTGGCTTTCATAATGACTTGTTTTGAAGCTCTTTAAAATGCAAACAGATTTCACAATTATGTTCTATTATGAGCTACCAACTGCAATTGCACTTCCACTTATCAAAGTTGTCATGAAACTTACATTCCTGCAAGGAGAGGAAGATTTACACAAATATGGCATGGCAGAAACAACTTTCCATGTATGTCCTATGTATGTATTTCTTGCCCACTGAGCCAACAGAGCAAGGTGTTATAGGTGTCCCCAATCTTTGCAGTACTCTGCTCAACTCTGCTTCCCTATTGCTGTCTGTTTTCTACCTGGTGGGATTTAAGCTATTCTGAGTGGAAGAAACTCTGGCCCAGGCCAGTCACCCTCTCTGGCACCAACTTTCTTATTGAAAGGATGATGCATTCAGTCATTCAAGGTTAGATGCTGTAACACAGCTAGAACTTACGTGCAAAGAAGGCAAAGATTTTTTAGCCTACATCAAGTCAATAAACAGTAGGACTGCAGTTGGTCTGTGTCTCTTCACTCATATCAATTTAAAGAGTGGTTGAGTTAGATTTGCTGTTTTGCCCATAGGTAAACTGCTCCACAGAGTGCTATTTCTCTCAGTGTTGAAATATAATACTGTTTTTGAGCATGCATATGGGATGTGGGTGCCTGGCATCATCCCTGTGGCTGCTGAGTGGCACAAGGCCCCACTGAAGGGCATAGCTGGACACCTTGAGGAGAGTCTGAGGAAGAGAGGGCACAACACTGTCAGCAGCCATGAACAGGGGGAGAAACAGCCCTGTGTGCACCTGGGGGAGAGGAGGTGGTGAAGGGCAGTAGGGGCTCCAAGGCACAGTGTAGAGTTCCCAGCATCCCTGGGTGGGAGACCCTGGACTTTCACTCAGCCTCTGGTATTAGATAGCAAAAAGCATGCCCAGTTCTTTATGCAGTCCAGAATAGCAAACATTGCCCCTTCTGATTCCCCTCACTCTCTGGAAACCAAGATTTCAAAAGTAAAAGTGAACTTCAGTAATCTATTCCATATTATGAGCTACTAGCAATAGCTGGGGTTGCAGTTTGGAACTATAAATTACCATGCGTAGATGATAGCTAGTCATTTTATTTATTTTTCCCTCTAAAGCTTCCCGTTGTGTTTAAACTGCTGTAATCCTTAGAAGTGAAAGAATACGTGGGGCATAAAAGCTGTCTTACTGTAAAATTATGAGACTTGTGCAGCACTCATCAGATGCAGGAAAACCAACTCTGCTTTTCCTACTTCAAATATTAATTAAACTAAATATATATATATATATCTTTTATTTTTTCTCAAGAGGAATTGCATCAGTTATTGCTATCTCCAACAGTGCTGTGTGAATTGTTAAAGAGGAAAGAGAGATCTGAGCTGCAACTTACTATCCAAATAGAGATGTATGAATGGGGACCTGATGTGTTCTGACAAAATAAAACAGCTGTGCAGGCCTGAAGAAATGTTCATGTGGAAGTGCAAAGAAGCAAAAACCATGCTGATCTGGAGACCAAGGGCCAGGCTAAGTCTCCTGAAATACAATTGAAGTTAGCAAAATCCTCCATACTTGTTTCTACTCTCAATTTAATTTGACACAAACTCTCTCTAATTGCCGCATTTAAAAGTGTGAGTCTTGCCTCCGGAAGGCTTTTGTTTTTTTTTCCCAATCATTTTTTTCTTCAAAGTCCTGCTCAGGGTGAGGCAGGATAGCTGGTGTCTGGTCCAGAATTTCTAGGCTGGTTATAATGACAGCTGTGCCTGGGCTTCTCATGTCATTGCACAGAGAACAAGCCCAGGGTGTGTGGTTCACAAGGCAATGCAGTGCTGTCCAGAAGGTTCAAATGATTTTTTGTTTCAAGATCTCAATTAAATAAGACCATTCCTTGGCTGTTATGCCAATCAGCACATTTGCTCTGCATGCATGCAATCTTCCTGCTGAAAATCTGAGCTATTTGCTGTACTACATATGAGAGAATCTATAAGATTAAATAGAGGCATCCAAAACAGCATGGATTTCAGCTGGTTTTTATCTGGTTAAAGATATCTGTAGTAAATAAAATCCCTTTCTCCTGTTGTGCTATTTGTTTTTGATATCTGCAGTAATATCCCTACAAAGTTCTGGATAACATACTAAGAAGGGGCTAGATTAAAGGTAATTCAGTATGAATTACTATGTTCATCTAAGGGAGTTTCAGTGGCAGAGATCAGAAATTTGTATGTATTAATTTTGTAACTTCTGGCCGTGCCACTTGCATGACTTCCCCCTTCTAACTGTGAATAATGTAATCCTTTTTTCTTGAACATTTAAGAGAGGTGCATGTGGTGATTTTTTTTTCCTTCAGTTGTGTAGCTTTCCTTCTCTTTCTTCTGTTTTCCTTGTGAAGAAGTGGGTAAGTTGAAAGCAAAATGTGAGCATCTTTGTCACAAATTTCTTCTGAACACATTATTTTTCCTTGCAACTTTGAATTGGGCTACAGTGAAGAATTTATGAGAAGTCAAAATGAAAGTTAAAGACTGGTTCTATTTCTTGAATTTTTTTAATCAAGAAATTCCTTAACTAAACAGTGACACAGAGTTAATTTCACACTAGGATTAGTGGAGATTTCCCTAGGTGGAGTATGTACACCCAAAGAATAAAGTAGAGAAAAATGGCATTGATGAGCTTATGTGATAGTATTCTTTCTTTTCTTCTACCCCTGTTCTATTGGTGGGAATGGAACATGGATTGTAGACACATTTAATGAGGGGGAAAAAACAGGGAGAATCAGCATGCTGGGAAGCCACCAGCAGTTACAGAAAAAAAATTTTGCTCAGTATTCCTGTTAAGAACCTCTGTGAGGCTGCTGAATTACTTGTTGCAATCTCAGACAAGTGTAGGAGGAAGAATAATAGAGTGAAGGAGATAAACAAAGAGACAGACAGACACGGGTGTAGCCTGCAAGTAGAACAAATTCTCTTGATTAAGTCCTGAAGAGCCATGTCTCCATGCGGATATCAGGAGGAATCATGACAAATGGAAGCTCATGGCCTTCATGGGGTTTTTCTTTTTCTGGCAGCACTTTTTTCTAGCTCCACTGAAGTTTTGTTTGCATGTCCTGATATATTGTTGACCTTGTCCTCACAGCTTAAATGCCTAATAAATTTTGAATCCTTCCTCTAAGTATAATTACAGGAAAGTGCTTTTAAAGCACTGAGTGAAACAGTACAAACAATGCTCAAGAGAAGGAATTGTCACCCTTCCTAGCAATCTAATTTCTTCTGTGCTGCTTCTTGAACTATTTCAGAATACGTTCTTCTTCAGAAAACAAATCCAAACGTTGAACATCTCACTTGTGTTCTCTGATCACTGTTCAAAGCATTGCTAGATTTTTATCTGCCTGTCTGACAAAAAAGTAACAATTGCTTGTTGTATTGTTTGCTGAACACGATTCAGAACTGCAGTAACCACCTGTACATCTCAAACAATTGTAGAAATGGGTTCTACTGTTATTGAGTGCTTTTTAGTATGCTTGATCCAGGCCACCCAATTTGAGGCATGGATGAAGATGCAGACTCTACTGAAATAATCTATAACCTTGAGGAAGTTGGTGCAAAAGGAATACAATGGAGCTCTGGTTATAGCTGATGGAAGATAAAGATCCAAATGGCACAGATACTACTGTTAGCTTCATACACTCAATCTTCTATTTTCTTTGGGGTTCAGTATTTATTTGGCTGTGCTGTGTGGGGGTGAGACAAAGACTGGTGATATCAGAAGTGATGTTTGCATTTGAAAGTGGTAAGATGCGAAGAAGGGTGCTGGAGAAAGGAAGTAGCTTGGAAGATGAACTGAGAGGATAAAACAGTCGCATCTGCTTTTTTTTTTTTTTTTCCCAGCAATTTTTGATGTTGAGACACCTGAAGTAATAGCTCAAACAAAGCTGGACATGCCAGGTTTTGGAAAAAAAAACAAAAACAAACACATTCCTTGCCTTTGTTCTTCTGCTTTATTTACACCTGTTATTCAAAAGGCAGCAGATGCAGAAACTTGATGGAGTTTAGTGAATAGCTCAGTTTGCTGCTTCTTGAGAATGCAGATAGGTGTTCACTGAGGGGAATATATCCATAGTTCTGGGAAATCCAGGAAACTAGAGGAGACTGTACAGGAACTGTGGGCACAACGGAAGGAAAATACAGATAAAACAGGAGATAGAGTAGGCCATGATGTATCACAAGTGGCTACTGATAAATAACTGCCGATTCAACTGAAAGGGAGTTTTTCTAATGATTTTCTCAAAATCACAGAATTATAGGGGTAGAAAGGGAACTCTGAAGATCAAATTTAACTCTCTATTACAGCAGACTACACAGGAAAACACCCAGGCAGTTCTTGAATGCCTCCAAAAAAGGAGACTCCACAATCTCTCTGGGCAGCCTGTTCCACAGATCTTTTACCCTCATAGGAAAGAAGTTCTTCACAGGAAAGAACTTCCTGCGTTGCAGCTTGTGCCTGTTGCCCCTTGTTCTGCTGCTGGATGCCACCAAAAAGAGCCTGGCCCCATCCACTTGACTCCTGCTCTTTAGATATTCATAATCAGTGATGACATCACCTCTCGAACTTCTCTAGGCTGAACAGACCCAGGTCTCTCAGCCTTTCCTCACTGGGGATGTGCTCCAGGTCCCTGATCACCTCTTTGGTCCTCCACTGGACTCTCTGCAGCAGTTTCCTGCCTCTGTTGAACTGAGGAGCCCAGAACCGGACAGTGTACATCAGATGTGGCCTCACCAGGGCAGAGTAGAGGGGGAGGGTCACCTTCTTCATTCTGCTGGCCGCACTATTTTTGTTGCAAGCACAATTTACAGTAACATAATAACTTACTCTGCTTTTCATAGTTTATGGTAACAGTAAAAGACTTTTTTCTCCTGATGATATGTGTTAGAGGCAAGGTGTATTACCCTTTAGCGAAAGGAATGGAAGCAAGAGACATATTGCTGTTCAGTGATTTGTTTCTCCATCAGTACTGCTTCATCAGTCAAACTTTGCATTTCTTAATATCAAGATTATTGGTCTTGGTCTGGAAGTAATCATTTCCTTTCAGAGATTCATAGTAAGTTTCTTACGAAGTTATTATGAGCTGTCAGAGTCAGCATAAATTATTTATTTTTGGCAACTTTGTAATGATGCTAGAGAAAATGAGAAATTGTTTATGCTAAAGGAGAAGGAGGAGTCACACCCTGTTATCTCCTCTGGTTGCCCGGGTCAGTCAGGAACTCCGCCAATTTGTGGGAGAATTAGATGGATTTTTGAAAAAAGCTATGGATGTCTACAATGTAAGCAACTGTAATGAAGTCAGTCTTCTGGTATCCTTTTCTAATCAGTGTATAAATCATGCCTAAGAGGGTGAAGCATCCTTGATCAGATTAGTGACCATTGCTAATTTGGCTGAGATCTCAGCTGACCATAATGCTGATCTTAAACAGCTATGTCAGAGGGTAAGTGGGAGGAATCCCACCTGTACCGTTAGACTGCTCTTTTATTGAAAGGATTTGAACCCTTACTACCTATTTTATAGGTGAGCAGCTGAGCCAATCATCAGAGTGTGGTCTAAGAGAGCATTCTCATTGTCCCACCTTGATTGCAGTCCCTAAATAGATGCCAGGGGAAAATGGTTTGGTGCACAATGCCCAGTCTGGATTCTTGCCCCTTTCTCCTCTCTGTTCCGTCTACATTTTACCTATGACTTGAACAACCCCTCCTGAATACTCTTCATAGCAATTCTGGGGTCTGTCTAGCCCTGTTGAGATCCCTAGTATTAAGGGTGTTCAGTGAAGAAAAGGCCCTTCTGCTTTTTCTAGCTCTTTAACTGTTTCCTAGTTGGATGAAGTCAGTGAAGTCGATGCTGTCTGAAGAAGTGGAGCCCAGAGGATTAGGAGGACAATACAGAAGGCTTGAGGCATAGGAAATAAAATAACAGACAGGGACATTAATTGAATCTGAACATTGGACTAGTAGCAGCTTAGAAGAAAGTCTGAAACCCCTCAAGGACAGAAGAAAGGAGAAAAAGGTGAGGTGTTCTGATTTACTGGGTTAATAATAGCATGAAGTTTTGTGATTAAGCTTCTGCACGTTCTTTATGGGATGATCTAGAAATGGAATTCATACTAGTATTGCATTTTTTCATTAGATCCTCTAAGATGGTATTGTTTGGCTTTTTGAATATTTTAGGCTGCTTTGTGCTTCTAAGGGTGCTGCAAAAGGTTATTGCCATAAATAATCATCAGGGGTTTGGTATTGTTGCCAAAAATGTTTTCATTTTAATCAGAGCTAAGTATATTTGGAAAGCTTCAGAACTTGATTAGAAAAAATTTCAAGTGGGGTATTTGCTTAAAAATATCCCATCTTTTTAAAGTTGTATTTCCACACTTTTGTCCCCCAGTTTTCCATCCAATTTTTTTCCCCTTCTATTAGGCAGTGTCAGCACCATGCAATCAATCAAAGATTCTTCCTAGGGCCGGGAGTGTGGAGGAAGCAAGGGTTTGGGTCTGAATCTGTAGAGGCTGGGGCACTGGAAGCCAAGCATCCTAAACAATTGCAGTATGATGATGTGAAACTCTTGCTTTTTTAACATGCAACCACCTAAAAAGTAAAGCAGGTCTCTTACATATCCTGAAGCATTGGTTGTAATATTGGGCACCTCCTCCCAGCTCCAATGAAGCGAACAGAAATTACAGGTGCACAGTACCTCATGGATAAGGCACTACTTGTCAATTTGTACAGTCACTTTCGATGCTGCAGAATCCTTAAAGTTAATACTCTGAATATAAATTACACCAATGTAAGAGTCTGATTAACAGTACGCAAAGGGTAGTACATTAGGCACTGACTAAGGGGCCAGTAGCATCACATGCAGAAAAAAAAATAAGCAGCTTATGAGTACCAGTTGTGATTTTGGAATCACACAAACACTTAATGTGTCTGTGGCATTTTTTCTGATTGTAATTTCCTCTTCTCTATTATTATAGTCCTTGAAAATGGATGGCAGCCTACTACCTTCAAAAAATATTCCCTAAATAATAATTGCTTATTTGAATCTTTAATGTGCTCTGTTGTATAATTGCCGAAACACAGTGACAAATTATTGAATATATTCCTGAGCAGTTATAATATGGATATCTTTTGAAGAAAAAACTATCTTGCTAACTGTATGCTTATAGTTTTGCCTGCCAAGATAATGAGGAAAATTGTACATAGGCTGCACCAATTACGTACTGGTGAAAAATCAATTTTTTTTCTGTCTGGTTTTGTTCAGAAGTAGAGTACAATTTACAGTCTTATTCTATATTGTTTAGCTGTTGGTTGAAGTTTCAAATACTGTGTAGCAAGACTTTTTATTTCTTCTACATACTTCTGCATTTCTTTTTCCTTTGTGTTTCACTGTTGGTATTTTTAGTATTGGCTCACAAAAAAAAAAAAAAAAAAAAAAAAAAAAAAAAAAAACCTTAGATTTCCAGTTGAGCCTTTAGTTGTCTTTTGGAGGTCTTCCCTCTTCTATGGCAAATGTTTTTTGTGTTTTTTTTTTCTTCATAGAAAGTGCATTATAACCAGTATTTTAGAGCAGATTTAGCTTGAATGAAATCAGGAAGTAATGCTGGCTTCTGTACTTCATTTGCCTCACACTTTTTCTCCTGTGAGGGTCAGAAGAACTGAAATGCTATTGTCACAAATTAAAAAAAAACAGTCTGGAAACCCAACCCACTACATGGGGCCTGTTATTCTGTTATTCTGGAGCAGAGGCCCTCATTATTCCTAGCACAGTAATTCTGACCTCTGTGTAAACTTCTGAGGCATCCGGTTAAATTTGGAAAGAAGGAGATCTGAAGTGAGAATGCAGCCTCAAAATAATTTGCGAACAGTTTGTTTCTGAGATATTCAGTCCTTCATGTTTTGAGTTCTATGTAGCTGAAGTATTTGTGACTGGTCCTCTCTTGTTCTTCCCAGAGTGCTTTGTACAGAAGATAATCTTGCAAATTTTTTTTCCTATAATTATTTTGAAAAAATAAGCATTTAGAGGAAAAAAATAAGAATGCTATATTTCACTATAATTTGATACTCGTTATGGTGATAATAAGGTGGATGTAAAGCCATTTAAAGACAACTTAAAATTCACCATAAATTGCCCTTCAAATTGTAACCAAATACATAACATGGATTTCCCAGATTAATTAGATTAAAATGCAGCCATGGGCTGCATTACAGTATTTTTTTCAATACTGTAAATGGCGGTGGGATTGAATATTTTAAGCTTATGCATTATCAAAACTACTTAAATGATTTTAGCGAACGTCTTTAAGGGAATGTTGTACTTAAAGGTCACTGTTGTTACCTTATCAAAAGGTTGTTTATTCCTAAATGTTTGAAACATTGCTGTGTTAGCTACATCTCTCACATGTTGAGCACTCGCTTTGATTAGTAGCTGTATATTGATAAGTAGTCCCTCCTGTAATTTGATGTCCTGAGGGAGGAGTGCTCAGAGAAACAGATTAAATCCAATTAAGAAACCGTTTACCTGCCAGCTGTTAGCACACAGCGGTTTCTGAGGCTGTGATCCGCAGTAAGTTTGGTGTAAATCAGTTTATTAGCTTGTTTGGATGTTTGCAGTCTCTTCTACTGCTGTTTCTGAATATTTCCTCTAACAGTGGTAGATTCTTATTTTTAAGTTCTCTTCCCCATATTGAAATAGCTAAGAGAAAATGAGCAAGGGACAACTAAAAAAGACTGCTACAAATAATGAGGTATGTGTATGCTGTCCTGTAGCCATGGTGTGAGTATAGCATAATCTTTATGCAGGAGAACCAACCCTGTAATAATAACCCTGTATAAACATCGTTTGGATGTTGTGTTGGGCGACATGGTTTAGTGAGAAATGTTGGCTAGGGGTGGATGGTTTGGACTGGGTTATCCTGTGGGTCTTTTCCAACCTAGGTGATTCTAGGCTTGTATGAAAACTACAATGACAGAAAAGGAAGAGAGAAATAATAGTCATGATAACACATTGCTCACCACCCACCAATCAATATTCAGCCAGGCTCTGAACAGAAGCCACCTCTCAGCCAACTTCCCTCAATTTTATAGTTTTTCCATATGTTGTTATGTGATATGGAATATCCCTTTGCCAAGTTTAGGTCAGCTGTCCTGGTTCTGTCCCCTCTCAGCTTCTTGTGCCCCTCAGCCCCTGTCACTGGCAGGATAGTGTGAGAAGCTGAAACATCCTTGGCTCTGTACAGCACTGTTCAGCAACAAATAAAAAACAGGCTGTTAGAAATGCTGTTTTTCTCCTAAAGCAAAATGAATAGCATCATATGAGACACTGAAAAAATATCAACTCTGTCCCAGCTGAAACCAGGACACTAACCTAGATGTAATATAATCCGATTTTTCTCCCATTTCTTAGTGCAGATTTTCAGTGTTCATTCTGTCTACAGCAGTTCCTCAACTGTCTTCGTCATGGGAGGATTCTATTTAACTTGTGCAAAATGCAGAATTCAGAGATGTTCAACAATCCATTTACAAAACACTTGTGTGGGAGGTACAGAAAAACATTTCTTATTCATTTTGAAAATTTACAAGGCTATTATGTGCCTCTAAACTCTTCAGCAATTTTGTACCTTTTGCTGAAATTATGTTTTCCTGCAACTGACGTGACAAAGTTGTGCCTTGGGACAGTCCCTTGTTAATACATTGAATTTGCACATGGCTAACGCTTTGAGGAGATGACAATGTAGCAGCCTTTTCCTTTGTTGGTTGTGTGAAGTCACATATTCACAGCTGAGAGGACTTTGCATTACCCACATGATGTGGGGCCTGTTTTACATTCTGGTAAGAGGTCTGATATGAGAGTACAGACAACGGGCTGGAGGGATGGGATTTGTATTAAGCGTTAGAATTAAACCAAAGAGTTGCAATTACCCATGCATTAGCAAGGACTCCACGGGCTGTAAATCAGAATATTTATTACATCTGGCACCTGACCCCACTGTCTTTTCTGACAAGCAGTTTCTCGGTTCGTGTTTCCTTTTAACCTTGTTTAATCTGTAAGCATTTAGATGACCTGTGACTCTATTGGTGGTGTCTGAAAATGAGTCCCGTATCTTTTTATTTCAAGTATGAAGACTAGAATTCTAAAGGGATCACACTGAATACATTGTCTTTTTTCATTTTTTTTTTCTGCTTGTAGAACAGAGTTTGGACTACTGTTGTGAAGATAGGTAAAAAAGAAACAAGCAAACAAAAGAAACATCAGCATGATAAAAATCTAAACCTTCTAATTGCATGCTAGGAAAATAGAACATTAACATGCTATTCAGATATGCAGTTCTTAATCAGGAAATAATACAACTAAGTTATAAACTTCGTGTACAAGCTATGAAACAAGCATGTTCATAACTGTGTTAAGTGACTCTAGTAAATTGTGTTGGAAACCTGTATTGCTCTGAGTTTTTGCTGCCAGAAACAGCTGTGTCTACAGAAAATGAATTTAGTATGACTATTTAGACTCATAAGATTCATTTAGACATAGGTTTTTTCTGGTAAAGTTATTTCAAATGAATTCAAGTGATGATCTAAAGGTGGCCTTCCTTTAGAGATGAAGTTGATTTGAGCCCAAAATATAAATCTACATTGTTTCAGAGATCTTGATCTACCATACTATTTCAGTGGTGTTTCTCATCTTCAGATTTTTTCATTTAAGAGATCAGGCATTCAATTTGTTAAATTTACTCATCTTTGAGATCACTCAGTATTCTTTCTTTTATGGCCAACGAGGGAGGAGGGTTGTCCTTTCTTCTCTCATTTTTTTTGCTTTGCTTTTTTTTTTTTTATATATAATTTGTGTATGACTTGAATACTAATTAAATGATTAAAGCAAAATAATTCTCTGTCATCACTGATGGCATCTGAATGAGCTGTTATTATGCAGGAAAGGGAGCCAGTCACTGCTCAAATGAGGTCAAGAAAAGCACATAGAACATTAGAGGCCATTAGTAAAGGCACAGTGAGCAGAAACTGAAACTGGTATGCCAATGTAATATAAATAATGTTTTTCATGTCTTGAATACAATATGGCGTTCTTGTTATTCCTCATCAGAAAGGAACTAATAGAATAATAAAAAAAAAAAACAAAAAAACAAACACAACAGAAAACAACCAAAGATAACAGCAACAAAGGTGATTGGAGTTGTAAGATGGATTGAATAGACTATTACACTTCATCAAGGAAAAGAGAGATATGATTAAGGTGGGATATGATAAAATGGGGTATGTTAGAAGTTGATAATGTGATATGTAAGGAATCATTATTGACAACACCAGTGGTTGAGGATACCAAGAGAATTTATCAGGCTTGAAACTGTCAGCTTTAACACAAAGTAACAGAACTCAGTGTGTAAAGTTGGAAAGTATAAATGATGTGAAAGCTAAATGGCTAAATTCATGGTGAATAGAATCATTGACTGGAATCAGATATGATGGTCTACTTACAGCCTTGGGCTCCACAGTTTTTAAACTGCTGATTTCCACTAGATCTGACAACAACACAAAAGCAAAGCATATCAACTCTTTGTTAAACATGTACTGGTGACCACTGTCAGACATAGGTTAATGGATCTTTTTATCTTCCTCAGTGGGGAAGAAACTTCTTATATTTCCCAGAATTTTAAACATTGTCCCTTTAGGAATTGTCACTTGTGTGCTTGAATAAAACCACAGTTACTGCCAGCTGCTGTCCTTCAAATTGATAATGGGACTGTGATCACACCTTCCTTACTCCCTGTGTCCTTAGCAGCAGCTCTGACAATTGCCATTTGTATTTTATCTGAGATTGGACAGGTAGTAGTTGATGTGTACAAGTTTCCTTTTCCTCAAACTGACATGTATTTAATTTAGTTCTGGACTTTTTTCAGCAGCTTTGTTCTGCTGAAATGCTCTAGAGGGTGAGTCTACAGCCACAAATCTTTCCAGGTTTGTGTTCAATTTGCAAATCCTATATTTGTAAATGAAAAAAAAAGGCCCTTTCTGTTCTCCATGGGAGTGTTTGTCAGACCTTTTCTGGCTACAGCAATAAGTAGTTTATGGTCAATTTCATCTAACAGTGGCCTACAATAAATAAAGACATGGAACCTTTTACATTCATTGACTGAGGCCAAAGTGCTTATTCTTTTTGCACACATTAACGCTTACACGTTTTAGACACTAAAAGAAAAAGATGACATTGATCTCCAGCTGTGGTCACAGCTGCTGAAAACCTCTACTATGACATGAATTCTTTTTATGCCAATTAGAAAATTTACCTCTGAGTTCGTTGTATATTTTGGTTGTCTGGGGTACTCTCAGAGTCTGGGAAACTGAATGTCAACTCAAGATGGCCTTGTTCATTATACTTGTGTGTTAACACATCCTCAGTACTGTTTCAAATAGCTAATGAGATTCCAAGGAGTATCTTTACTTCTTCCTTATACCTGTTCCTGCAGGAAAACTTATGTCCACCACTGGCCTCCAAGTACTGTGCCTTTTCTTCTGGGTTCTCTTTTTCCCCCCATCTATTGCTTCTATTACAAGCAAGTCATATTTTATTTTCGACCTATAAGATTTCTTTTGTAGTATGTTTTTTGTTCCTTTGTTTCCCACTCCCTTAGTCCCTGCTTGAACTACCTAAAATACCTGATCCAGTTCTTCTTTTGTTCCTCTACGTTAGGACCACATAGAGGTGATATCTCTTTATATCATAAAAATAAGTTGTTTTCTGATGAAACTGTTACCAATCGCAGTATAAACTACAGTAGGAGGAAATCATGTCTTCCAACCAGCAGCTGGAGGGCTTTTATGTTTTTTTGGGAGAGTTATTGTTTGTTTTTTTCCACTCAGAATTATATGGCAGGTCTTTCTAACCCCATCAAATGATGGACAGTGGTTTATGTCAGCCAATTCTTGTAAACTCACATCTCAGTAGCTAGAAGAAAATATCACATACTCTTCCTCTTCTCATTTGGACGTGTAGGTGAGATCTGGACTGATGTAGTGAACAGTGTGAGTCTTAATTGCTTAGTCAAAAAGCATGTAACTCAATGTATCTAGATGTATCTAGCTGTCTTTTTTTTTTTTTCTTGGGAAGACCAGTAGAAGTATCATAGAATGGAGCTGAATAATTTGGCATACTAGAAATATTTTAAAGTATGTTGCTTAGTTGCTTCAGTCCTCTGTTCTACTGAGCTGATACTTCATATTGTAGAATGGAGATGAACTATTTTAACCCTGTACTGGGCACTTTCTTTCTGTCTCAATACATTTATTTTCTTTTCTCCATCATTTTTTATCCAGTGGATTTCTCTGTAAGTTTAATTCCCTCTGCCTGAATGGTGAATGCTTTACCATTCCTTTCTGCAAGCATCCAAGTGGAAGCCAGTTACCACAACATTGAAAACAACCTTGTGCTTGCCTCATCCAGTGTTATCTCAGACCGTTTCTTGAAAATTCCAGTTTATTGCTTGAGCCTCTTTTAATCAGCATATGATTGCTTACATCATCAGCATACTGAAAAGGATCTGGAGACATCTTAAGTTCTTCCTCTTACTCTAAGGCGGAATCAGTTATACTGGTGCCAGATCTAAGAGATTCTTGTCTGTTTTGCCCTAAAATGTGGAGAACAAACTGTAAAGATGAAGGCAATTATATTTACATATTTGAACCACTATTTAAGTAATTGATCACCCCAGATTTTTTTTAAAATATTTTTTTATGTAATAGAACCAGGACTGATTTGTTTAACATGTCATTTAATTCCTTTAATTCCTGTTTTCACATTTCTAAATTTTCTCTGATTTTTCCAATTAAGTATACTTCATGTTGAGGTTTATGTGTAGATGCAATACTTTGAGGCCATTTGATCTTGGATAAGATTGATATGTTGTATAAGACTATATTCAATGTTTTTACACAGTTGCAATAACATGACATTGTTGATGGAAAGCAATTTGTAATAATAATAATTCTATTGTAATAATATTCCTATAATTCTGTTACAATTGATTTTCACTTGCTCATGTTGTGTTGTAATCTCTTTTTACCCTCAGAAATGTAAATCAGATTTGCCTGAATCTTTTTGAATTCCAGACTCTACTCTGTACATTGTGTCCTTTCTAGTCTGGTGCCATGAATAATATTTAATAAGCGTATGCTATATTTATTCAGTCATCAAGATATTGAAAGTGTAGATTGATACTATACCTAAGAAAGACTCCTGTGAATTGGCATGTAATGATGCCCTCAATTTTGACGCTGTTACCGATGACTACTTTGAGAATGATTTTTCTAACCAACTTGGCAGCTTGGGTATATTTCTCTAGACATCTTAGTACCTTCTGAGTTGCTTGATAAAAGTGTCATCTGAAGTGAATACTTACTTGTCAATGGTTTATGGGCTGGTTTGGCCCTATTCTGTGATGATTAGGGTGGGGGACCCGCAGACTCACACCCTGGGGTAGGGGAAAACAGAAAAGGGAGGTAGGCCATAAAACAAAACAGCGGTAATGATCTGAGGAGGAAAGCTAATTTACTAAATAAGATATCGGAATGCAAAATAACACAAGATAGTTGGAATTGAAACTAATAAATCAAGTAAAATGAGCAAGAGAGTGTCTGAGAACCTTATGCTTAAGCCTTATGCTAAATGCTGAAGTTTAGATGGCTAGCAAGCACCTGCTGCTGGGTTGATCCCAAAGGGAAAAGCCCACTGCACTACATGATGCCACTCCCAATGCACTACGTGATGTTATGATGTGGAATACCAATAACAATAATAATAAAACCATGACATTACTAAAGTCAAAATGTGCAACAATCCTGAAGCAATCCACAACATCCTTTTCTCTGTCAGAAAAAGAAAATTTGATATGTTCTAATTTATTTGTGATTTATCTAGAGTCTGTCATTAATTTCCCTGTTGTTTTTTTCTTTCAAGATGGTTTTGAATTTTGAATTAGTCTGAGTATTTAAATAGGAATTCAAATAAAACTTGATTCAACTTTATTCCCTTATTTGCTTTTTAAGGATGTTTACTGTACTTCTCCTCATCTAGTCTTCTCCTCTTCTAGTCTTGCATCTCACCCAACCTCTAAGGGATCAACAATACATTCTATAGGTCATTGTTTTATTACTTAAAAAAAAAAAAACAAAACAGAATGCACGTGTCCTAGGAAAACTTGTTCCAATACTTACCACTCTCATGGTGAAATAGTCTCAGGTTTTGTATGAGCTCAACCTTCCAAGGTGCAATTTATGTTTGTTGTCTCTTGTTATGTCATATACCAGGGCTGAGCTATTGTTTGTTTGTTTAGAGAGCATTTTTCCTGTTACGAGAATTTTTATGGATAGAATTTGTCTGCCCACCTTTCTCTCAGCCTTATAAGTACATAAGTACAGTTTCTTTCTGTGATTTTTTCAAAGGAGAACATGTGAAAAATACCAACAACCCCTCAAATATGCAAAATTACATATTTACCAGCTTTTTTTTTTTTTTGTCTGATAGCTATAGCAAGTGTTAGTTGAACTACCAGAGGCATAGGGAATGCATTTAATACCATGTTGTATGCCTTTGTAGGCTATTGTGTTCTGAAAAATAATCCTGGATTTATTGATTTATTACTCGTTCAAAATTTCATAATACTGGCTTTTTTAATGCACCATTTTGGTCTGCCTTAATTTATCTCAGCAATGAGATTGATCCAAAGACAGGTGAGGTATGTTTATTGAAGTTAAATTTGTTTTTAATTTAATTTTTCACAAAGGTCTCACAAATCCTGATTAAGTGGATTCATGTTGCTTCTCTACTTTTCTGTATTCATCAGGCAGAACCACCTGATTGAGCTATTACCCTGTTAAGTGGGAATTAAACAGTGGATCAGAAAAATACCTTCCTGCCATGATGATGACCATGCTAGTGCTGTCTGATTGGATCTTAGTGTTTTAAAGCATTAAAGCCCTCTTTCAGTGAAGTGCTTAAACTCGTGTATAACTTTAATCATTTGAGTAATTGCGATGATGCTCAGTGTAAGAGGTGAAATTGGATTCATGTCCTGAGAGGTTTGTCTCATTTATGTACTGCTATTTGTTGTATGCAAACAGAGGTAAATATCAACTCAAGAGAAATCACTGTCTTGCTTGCCAACTTCCCCACATCTTCAATTGGAAAGCAAATAACAAACTAGATTACAACTAGGAAATTTTTTTTATGTGCAAAGTTCAGTGCTGAATCTGAAGTATTTCTGGAAAATGACTGAGATGCTGAATTGTTTTTGGATTAAAGGGAATTTGTTTTTGAGTTCAAGCAAATATTTCTTACAGCTCTATGTATTACAATATGAGCAAGTCTTATTTCATGCAACACTAACTTAGAGATGCTTTCCTAAGTAGAACTGATTACAGTATTTGTTTTCCTTTATGTAGTCACTGTCAATAGTAAGTCATGCATAAAGTTTATTAAGCCCTGCTAATTTTTTGCCATTTTTAGGAACCATACGTCTACCTGTGTACTGCAGATGATTTGTAAAATTTTGTGCTGAAAAATGGAATTGAAAAAATATGAAAAATATCTAGACATGGAGAGGTTTGAGTCTTGCATGTGCTGATCTCATAGCTAAACTGTAAAAAATGATGATGGACTTGAAATACTTGTATGTTCTTCTCGGAGATTTTAATATTTGTTAAATAAGCTTCAGAAATGGAGTCCAGTGGGCAGTAAGGTGTTGCATGTGGTGTATAGAAGCCTGTAGCCAACATATATAAGGAATATCTGTAGTTTCCTTTATCTCACATCTCTGACCTGATTCTGTTTGCATTATGCAACATTGTGAGAGGAAAGAAATGGTCATCTTAAGGACATGCTAATAGGTTTAAAAATGCTGCAAATTAAGGTGATTTTATCTTCAGAGAATCTTATTTTTCATAACTAATTCCCAGTTTCAATGGAAATGAAAGAAGTAGCATCAAAGTTCTTAGTGAAAAGCAAGTCTCAATCTCTATGAATTTTCAGATCCAGCAGCTGTGTGAAGTATTGGATGTGTCATAAAACAACTTATCTGTCAGTCAAAAACCCCATCTGTCAGAAATGCAGTTTCTTGTTCCTGTGGAAGTCATGACAGACAATGGGCATTATGTGCACATTGTAAGAGGAATACAACATTTTACTTGTGTTCTTTTATGTTCTGGAAGTGTATTTTAAGTGGTTATCAGATAGAACTGCCAAAATTATGATAATTCTCCAAAAACAAGTATTAATGCAAATCTTCTCTAAAAATGTTAATTTTTAGTAACGCTGACCAGAAACAAATTTGTAACATGTTAGATGAATCAAGCAGCAACTGAAAAGTAGTCTACCTGAAACGCAAGAAAATAATAAGGTGAAGTTATTAAAATCAAGCTCTCACAAACTGTGACTGTAAAGTAAAGGTCTCTTTTCTGACTAGAAAATTTATGTTGAATTTGTGTTTAACAAAAACCCCAGTAAAATAATAGGAGGTTTTGTATATCCACCAATAGGAACTGAAAATACCGGTAAAGATCCTGGGGCTTCCACATGGATGTATGCTCCATTCTGAAGGGAAGGTTTCCTTTGTTGTTCTTGTGTTGAAGATGCTTCTGTTTCTGTTTCAGGCAGAGACAGATCTTCAGCTGTAGTAAATCCACATTTCTGTATGTAGATGTCATTGCTTCATGACAGCCTGTGAAAGTAGATAGAAACACTGTTAAGTTCTTAAACTAGAGTGGTACTTAGAGTTGCCTCAGGAGCTTATGATGAACTTACTAGCACAATGAAGGACCTGAGAATTAAAGATAATTTTGATGAGTGATTTCTTCTTCACTGATGTGTACACATGTTGTGTACATAAAAATACTATATATAATCTTACATTTTCTATAATCTACATAATATCTCTAAATGTGTATGTTTATATTTTTCAAATCTTTTCTCTAATCCTGAGGAAGAACTAGAATTTACTTTTTTTCTAGTGGAATTGAAAGGTAGCTATTTATTTGCAGTGTTCTTCACTCTGTGGGGGGATGGAGAACAAAGCCTCTCTCAGACTAAAAAATCATTTTTAAAATCTTGCTAATTATGGAATGAATATTTTCATAATGGTGATGGAAACCATAATTATGTCATCAGCTTTTACTGAGAGATACAAGCTTATCCACAAGAATATCCACAATCTTCCTCTTAAACTACCAATTAAAAAGTTTCTGTTTGAATACTAGTAAAACAGTTGTAGAGCTATTCCATGCCCTCATACTCATTTTTGTTTCTTTTCATGTTTTTCAATATTGTCACTTAAAAGTTTTCCTACTGAACTTATCCGGAACTTTGTTAGGAAACAGAATCCCTTTTATATATACATATAATAAAATATATATATATATCTGTTCTTCTTTTTTCAAGATTTAGAGAAGGCTAACACTGCTGTCAAGAGCTAATATCAAACATTTTAAAGAATCAGAAAGTTCCATGTATGCCACCTGGACTCTTATGTCTTACTCTGCCTTGCCTCAATGTCAGGGCCAAACTGGATTTACAGAGTTAAAAGCAATCATGGAAAGCAAAAATATGAGATTATCATACATTAGATTAATGATACCTTTTAAAAAGGATCTAAGAGGCTCTGTGAAAGAGTATGAACAGGGAAGAGGAGAACTGAGGAAGAATGTTGCCTATGCTTTCCTTACTTTGTCAGACCCAACTGTGCAGCCATAAGTATTAGTTATCTTATGTATACAGTCACTACTTGAGAATTTGAGAACCTTGACACTGGTGTAACTGTTAGGTTTTTCTTGGGTCTGCGTGTATCCAGATCTAAACTGAAAACACTAACAGAGAAAGGTAAGTTGATAACCTGGAAGGAATAACATTCTCATCACTCAGACTATGAGTTTCACAAGTAGACCACTGAAGCCTGTGAGGTTTCTTTAAAAGTACTAAGCTATTCTTTACACCTGAAATGATAGGTACGAGCTTAGTCATTTCCACGGTTCATCAGCTGGTCAGTATACTCCAATCTACTCATTAGTGTTGGGAACCTTGATTTCAATGCCGTATCATTCTCTCTATTCACAGCCATATCTTATTTTCATTCTAATGAAAATACTCTGGTTTAATAAACTCTCTCTTTGGAAGTGGTTTGTTCTTACTTGATCTTGATTTATTTTTCCTGTGAATAGGCATGTGTTTTATGAATTGTGTGCTTACATATAAAAGCTAAAATTGTTGTCTTAAAGTTGATCCTAGTTTTACAACTTTTTCTGCCAAGTTCAATGACAAAGATTGATATGAAGAAATTAAGCAGCATTTGACACCTCCTCCACTGCTGGCCAGATATTTGTGGGATCTCAGAATTTCTATTCTCTTGGCGTACTTTGCAAAATGATCCTGTTTCTCTTGATATTTCTGTTTGGGCCTGCCTCCAAACCTTTGAAATATCTGTGATCTCAAATCTTCCAGGCCTGATGTTCCCTGTGAGCAAACTGCATAAATGCAAACACATGGCAGAACACGTCTGCTGTTGACGCTTTTTTGTTAGTCAGGTTTGCAGGGAGCAAAGGTAAGAGGATAGACAAGAAGAAAAGTGTTTTTAAAATGTCTAGTATCTATTTATACCTGACACCTGCTGGTGTCCACAATCACCTGGAGGAGCTTTCACTTGGGTAGCTGATTTACCTGGAGGAACTGAGGCCGGCAGTAATTTTTTGATGACTTATGCTACTTCATAATGCACTTAACCTTGAAGATTCCACAGAGATGTTGATGAAATACATTCTAAGTGCTGAACGTTGTCATTACAAAACATTTTTATTACAGCCATAGCTATTATGGCTAACTTTACAAGCTAGCAGTGTTTTGGTCTGTCTTTTGTAGAGGCTGAGGCCAAGAGCCAAGCAAGCTGCAGCCCAATAATTCATGAGCCTTTCCACTGCCTTCCCATCCCTGTCACTAACTACCTCTGCCATGCTGGGACGTAGCTCTGACTAATGCCCTCTGCGGCATTTCAGTCTGATCTTGCCTTGTTTGTAATACATACTTCATTCATTGGGAACCAGCATAATTTCTCCCAGTCCGATTTCCAGAATACTACTGGCTTTAACTTTCATTCAATTACCCCAATCTTGACCTTGATAATATGCTGTGGTTTCAAGAAAATTGTATTAGTTAAAGCTAGTTTTCAGAAAGCATTCAGTTATGATACAGAATTAAAAAGAGGTAGAAATTCCAAATCTTTTGCCTTTTTTAAACTCGTTGTTTTTTATTTCTTTTTATTTCAATTCAAGTTCTAGCTCTTGACTTCCATTTGCCTTTGCATTAAACAGCTTTGTGCAAACTAGTATTTTTCCTTATCTAAAATATTTGTACACTATAATCAAACTGCCTTTCTGTCTTCTTTCTCAAACTGAACAGATTGAGATCTTTGTTTCTCAATGTAAGCCACTGTCTTCAAACCTAAACTAATGTGCCTGACTTCTTTTTACAATCCTTCAATTTTTCAGCAACTTCTAAGAAATGAGGTTGTCAGAACTATACACAGTACTTTCATATAGGTTTCACAAAAGCTATATACGAAGGTAAAATTTTGTTCTGGATCCTACTCACTACTCCCTTGTTTTCTAAAAGATCTTCAACTTGGAACTCATTTCTACAGCTTTATAAAATTGCACTTGAGAATGGTAGATTTTTATTTATGCAAAATGCTGTTTCCAGGTAATCAAAACTCCATGAGCTCAGATCGAATTTAGCAGCTGGATTCAGCCTACAGGAGCAGTAAACTGTTTCAAGAGACTATACATTTCATTTTGACTCTTTGTTGTTTACTGGAAAATATTTTGATTCCTCACTGGAAAACTGTCTTGCAAAATGCAAGTACAGGAAGAAATGATTTTGAAATGTTTCACTTGAACCATGTTTTTCTTCTAATGTTGTCTCCACACATTCTCCTACACATACATTTTGTGTCCAACACCAGTCAGCAAAAAACTAAAACAGGCTACAACTTATTGCAGCTGTGCCAACCTAAATCAAGTGGGTGAGAAAACTAACTGCACAAATAGAGTATTGGTGCAGGCTGAAGAGGAGTTGCAGCATGTTAGAACCACTGTTACTCTTAACGCTTGATGCAAGGGCTCTGTAGAAAAAATGAACCAAATTCCTGTTGGAACACTTGTGAGATATGGCTAAAATATAATAGTGAGGAAAATATTCTGACTTGTTTCCAGGACTAAATAGGCAAAATGTTGTCAAAACACTTGTAAATAAAACATGGCAAAAGATATTCAGGAAGCAGTCCAAGTTCCAACTTGCTATTGCAACTTGTTATTTATTCCTCTCATAGAGATGAAAGTCTGAAAACTAACAGATCAAGTCAATACATGCATTGACTTTCACAGAAGATTGTACTGTGGATAGGACATGCAGCAGCAGCATTGCTGTTGGAGGTGGTGAAAGTATTAAGACTTTGAATAGCAGAGACTGAATTTCTTTGCTTTGTCAAGATAGGTATGAGCATTAAGCAGGTGATTAACAGATCTAATACGCACATGGGTTTTTATTATAGATCTTCATCTGCCATTCTTGTGATACTGGTAGAATTAACTTTGTAGGGAAGGTAGAGGAGGAAAAAGTTGCCACCAAAGATTTGACTTCCTTTCCTACCTGCTTCCCTTTACTACCCCACTTTGTCTTGGAGGGACTTTCTCCTTTTAACCCTGTCACATTGCATGGTGGTTAGTTTTCAGGACCAGGAGAGGCTTGCAGAGAGGATAAAATATTCATTATATTTTAAAAAGATTTAATTAAGACTACGTATCTATTTTTCTTACTTCAAATCCTTACTCACATGCACTGTTTATTTTCATTACTAATGGCTTCAAAATTTAACCCATCTTCTGAAAAGTGTTTTATAATCAGGTGGCTGTGCTGAAGATAGTGTTCCTCTGGAACAGTGTAAAGCAGGTAAAAAGACAGCCACTGACTTTAGACTTCTTACAGTTCCTTTGTTCTAAAGTAGCTTACATGTGCCAGCAGACACATCATGACATGCAACTATGCGAAACTCTGCCACACAATGCACTGGAGACAGGTGATGTTCCACTTGGTAGCTCTGAGGAGAGATAAGGACTTGGCAAAGCTGAGGAGTCACTGGTAGTCTCACAGGCAGTGAGGAACAGACATCAAATATGTACTTTGTGCTGATTTAAGGCAGAGGGTCTTGGGGACTTTCTTCTATTCAGTTTCCTTACTCTACAGTGTAAAATTAATTTGATTTGTTTGACTGTGCCTTTGAATTCAGTGGAAGAACCAAAAGCCCAGAATATTCAACTTTCCAATACTTAATGGGTACAACAAATACTCAGTTTACTGAGACAGCTTTACTATCCTTGTGCGATACTGTCCATCTCCTCCATATTTCATAGCATAGATTAGCACCTTCTGAAGAAAGATAGCCACAGACCTAGTAATCAAGCATTCTGGGGAGATCACCCAGAATGTTGAAACAAGTCCAGGGTTATAGGGCATCCTAAGGTAAGGTTAAGAGCATAGCTAGAGGTTATTATATAAGTTGAACAAGCAAATTCAACACTCATTCATGTTAACTGATTAACAGTAATGTAATGATGAATTCATTAAGATATGTTGTAATATTCTATTTAAAATGAAATTGTTCTTTGTCTATTATAAGCTAATTTATTATATTCTTAGAGAAACTGCTGCAAAATTAATGTTATATCATTCTTTAATCTTATTATCGAGGAATATTAGTTTCAATGAACAAAGATAATCAAAGAAAGGAGAAAAATGCATGAGGAAATAAAATAATTAAGCCAATGAGTTTTAAAATTCATCACTTCTTAGTGTTCTAGGGTTTTAGTGAATGAATAAATAAGTAGTAGAGTGGATTACTGCGGCTCTCCAAGAGCTAAAGTCACAACAAAAACTAATGC
Organism: Odontophorus gujanensis; assembly: GCA_013399175.1. NCBI lineage: Eukaryota > Metazoa > Chordata > Aves > Galliformes > Odontophoridae > Odontophorus > Odontophorus gujanensis. The sequence continues at coordinate 334,049 of VXAB01009743.1, read as the reverse complement.
TAAATTAAAAATTTCCACAGGCCCTTCCTGAAGCCTCAAAGTGGTAGCTGCCAGAAAAGGCAGAATAACAGAGCTTCCTACACCTTCCTGACGCTTATCCTTCCTGAACAAACTGGAACGTGACATTTGCCCATATAGTGGATCCAGCTAAGATCTGTTTCACTTGTGACCAGTCTTCACCATGGTGTAAGCTGTGATAAAACAAAGGTATAGCAGGGTGCAGCCACACACCAGTATCAGTACCCTTCTTATTACCAAGGCAGCTACCTAGTTCTGTTTAATTAGACAAGCAGCGTTAACTTCAGAGATAGAGGGGCCCATCACTGACTTGGTCCCTTTGACTTCTGGAGGCACTCTTGTGTTAAATTCAGCTGTCCATGTAGGCTCCAAAAATAACTAGGCTTTCTTTCTTTCCTTGTCTAAGAAAAGAACAAAAAGGAAAGCAGCAGAGTATGCCCATGCAATTCATATGTTAAGCAGCAATAAATTATTCACTTCTTCACTCTGGCAGAATTTTCTATTGCTAAGTCTGACATCTGGAGTGCTGTATGTTTTGTGAAAGGGAGCTGGGAGAGGTAAGAGGATGCTTTTATCCTAAATCAAGGTGTGCGGATGTTGTTAGGTTTGATTATAAACAGACTTTATTCTCCTGCTCCAATCAATTAAATGTTGATATCTAGTGTGCTGTAAATGCCATGAAGCAGCAGAGTTTTTAGCAATATTGAGATACACTTAGTCATTAGTACATTCAGCACTGTTTATCCTCAAGACATCTGCTTTGCCCAGAGAGGTTCCTTTTCCTATTGTACTAAGTTATTTCTGCTCTCATGCAGAGGCTCAGATGTTTTACTTATACAGTAATACAGCTGCCCTGAAGTTAATGGAGCTATGCTGAGCCACACCAGTTGAAGATTTGGCCAGTGGGAAACTTCTTGTTCCAGAGCTCTCTAAAAAGGAAAGATAAGTAGGAAAAAAGTATTTAAAAAAAGCAGTTATAATAATTTGCTCTATGATATCAATGATCTTGCTATGTTAAAAAAAAAAGTGAAAGGTCTCTGAAATAAACCTTCTTTTCTTTTTCCCCCGTGGCATTATCTTTGCTTAATCAAATGTGTCCTAAGTCTCTCTGTGAACAAAAGTTGCACACTTTGAAACTCACTTCTTAATGCAAATCAACTTGCTTGTTTTCAGCTTCATAATCCTTTCCACGGCAACAGCCTATCAGGATGTCACAGACAGAAAATGATGACTTTTGATGAGTAATAAGCGGCAGGGACAAATGAATCCTTCAGGAAGGAGTGAAAAAAATCCTCTTTAGATTAGATCTAACAAAAAGCTGAATTCATCAAGCGTGTAATTTAAATCCAGTGAGGATGTTTGCAAAGTTTACTCGGTCTTCAGCTCCCTTTACATACTCTCTGTGCATGATGCAGCATAACTTCCTGGTCTGCTGGGTCTCCACCAGCACAGCAGCTGACAGTGAGAGTCCTGAAATTTGTCCCAAAAGGACATGAAATTCTGGCAAAACATTCCTAATGAATGAAACCAGTGAAACAAAGGGGAAATGTTTCTTTGGGGAGGATTAGGTGGAGTTTAATGTCTATTCACCACACTGAGGATTTTTACTTGGGGTAGCACATATATATGGAAGGCTTTTGTCTCTCCTGTCGGAATTGTCTGCCACCTACTGTTTATTCAGATGGTGTTTTCATAGTCAAGAGTGGTGTAGCTACCATCTAACAGATATTTCTTGCTGCAGGGATTTTGTGTCTCTGGGGGAATATTTGAGTGACTTAGCAATTCATCTTGCTTTTGGTTAGGGTTTATGCTTTTTGAAAGACTTTATACAGAAATATTGGTGAAATAAAGTCCTGAGCCCTCCCTGAAGCAGTGAGTGCTAATGAATAGCCTGGGCTTCCTCATGCAAATGGCACTTCAGTGATTTTTAAAATTAATATGTTGCCACTACTAAAATCTGAATGTTCATCTGCCTTAGGGATGTGCAGAATATAGCACATTCCCAGATGCCCTATCATGGAGAGGGAGATGCATATGATTTTAACAGGATCCTTGCTGGTTTTAGGTCTTCAAAGATCTCTGCGTACTTGAACACGGCATTAGTCATAGCAGCCCATAAGAGGTACCAATTAAACATACAGCTTCAAAAGGAAACAGGGAAGAGTCTGAACTCAAATTCAGTCTTTCCCTCTTGTATTTGCCCATTGTTTCCCTGTGGTAGGAGTGACTCACTTTCCTGAGGAGATGATGTATTTTGGTGAAACTACATACTTGAGTGGTTCTTTGCAATGGAAGAAGCATAATTTCCTCTCTTACTCTTTCAGCTTTTCATGTCACCTTTCCTATCTCTAAATTAGCCCCAGGAATGAATGAAGCCTGTTTTATTTTCTCTGGCAATCTAAAGCATGTTGGTGACAATCCCAAATAGTGTGCTCTTGTCTTTGGGAATTATTACCTCTCTTGGGAAGCTGATCATCGGTTGTTCTGTGTGTGTTTGTGCACCTAGTGGTATACAGCATCATACTCAGTTAAAATTTAAAAACTTTGTTAATTTGATAAATGCATATGGAGCTAGTCCACAGGTGACCAAGAGCTGCTAGGGAAGGAAGGGAAGAAATCTTGTCTTTGAACATCAGCATGCAGTTTATTTCATTAGGCAAAGTCTGAAGTGCTTTTCATAGTAGAAATCTACCTTGACATCATTCAGGTATCTCCACCATATTAAGCATATCATGCTGACCTGCCTGCCATTTTGACATGCTTCAATGCCATTTTGATATACTTCATTGTTAATGTTTTTCATAAAAGTTTTAACTAATAGAGATAATTAGAGATGCTATCCACATATAAGCTGATGATTTAAGCAGATTTGGTAGAATATGATAATACTGGATGGAAAAAATAATGCAGTTATGAGTGACATCTCTGAAGAGGGAGGTACTTAGGTTTTTAATGTACTGCAAAAACTGTATTCCAAAAGTGCAATGATATTGAATAATGGCTTCGGTAGAAGAGTCAAAAATCAGAGATGACTGTATGCAATGCTGGATAAGTTTTGAAAGAACAGATAATGCAAAAATAATGTCTAACTAGCTTGTATTTTAGTCTAAGACACTCCTTAGGACGTCCCTTGGAAACAGCTGTACTGTCAGATGAAGCTGTGACTCCTCTTTGTTTAGAACTGTGAAACACTATCAGCATCACTGGTGTGACTGCTGAGCTGTTTCACTGCCCCCTTTGGGTCACAGAATCATTAAGGTTGGAAAGACCACTAAGTTAATCTAGTCCAACCATCAGTTCCACCATACCACTAAATTACGTCACTCAATGAGACATTTACCTTTTTCTTGAAAACTTCCAGGGATGGTGACTCTACCATGTCCCCGGCAGCCTTTTCCAATACCTCACTACCATTTCTGAGAATATTTTTTTCTTAATATCCAACCTGCACCTCCATTGGTGTAACTTAAGGCCATTACCTCTAGTTGCTAGTTATTTGGGAGAAGTGGAAAACCCTCACCTCTTAACAACCTCTTTTAAGGCAGTTGTAGAGAGCAGTAACACCAGCTTCTCCAAGAAAATACTGTGGGAGGCTGTTTAGTTTTGCTAGAGACTAGACAGTATACATCCACAACTTCATCCACTAGACAAGCCACCTGGTCATTGAGGGAGATGAAGTTGGTCAAGAAGGACCTGCCATTCCTGAATCTGTGCTGACTCAGCCTGGTCCCTTGGTTGTCCCAAACGTGCCACATGATTGCAGTCAAGATGATCTGCTTCATGACCTTCCCCAATACCAAGGTCTGGCTGACAGGTTTGCAGTAGAACAGATCCTCCTTCCAAGCCTTTCTGTAGATGGACATCACATTAGCAGTTGTCTGTGACCTTCCTGGTTAACCAGGACCTCTTAAAAATGGTGGAAAGCAGCTCAGTAATCACCTCTGCCAGCTCCCTCAAGTACCCTCAGAGTGGATCCTGTCTGGCCCCATGGGCTTGTAACAGTCCTGGTGGAGTAGTATGTTGAAGAGTTCTGGTCTAGTTAGAACAGTTAAAGTTAGTAGGTCATGGCTTTTTTCTACAGAACAGAATTGTTAGAGGAACTTGGTAGCCTGCCATGGATATTAAGGGTGGGAAACTGATGGGTGAACTCTTTAGCAAGCACAGGTGGAGACTGGATAATCTGTTGGCTTCCACAGAAGTGAGGGAAGGGCAATTTCTCGGCCCATGAGGCTCATTAAACTGAGGAGGAGGAAGTGCTCTTTTGCTTACAGTAAATTTAGTTCTCTACTCTCTTATGAAAAATAAAATAAATGCAATAACTATCTCTGTATAGTCTAGGAAACAAAGATTTAATTGAACCTCAAGTGAGAGTTTTACTTTTTGTCTGCTCTTGTTTCTCTTCTCCAATCTTTTCATCTGCAGATTATGTCAAAATTGCACCAGGTGAAAATTTGAAGTGGACAATGACAACATAGGCTCCTTAGAGTCTGTTATGTGCTTTGAGTTTCCCAACAAATGTCCCCTTTCCCTGGTGTCAGTGTTCAGGTGAAACCAAACAGGCACATGCAGGGGCTTCTATGAGACCAACTCAGCTCCTCCTAACTGTAGTGGGAGAATCACCATTAACTTACTTGAATACTGTATAAAAGCAGTGGGAGCAAGTCAGCAACATCAGTTGTGGAAGTGGGCTGGTAAAACTGATTCTAAATAGGCTGGGTTTTTACAAAGGCTTTAATGATGTTAAATGAGGGTCTTTGGCCACTACATTTTATTATTTTTAGCCATTTAAATATTTTATGGCAGATTTATACATGTTTAGGAAATACCATATGATTTTAAAGTGAGAACAAATTATTCCTCATTGGGTTCTGTAGGATTTTTCTTGTTTGTTACAGAAACAGTTAGCCTTAATTTATGAAAAAATAAGCTTAGTTCACAGTTTTAAGAAGCTATTCCAATAGTTGATCCACCAAAATTACTCAAGGGATGTGGAACACCTCCCTTGAGAGGACAGGTTGAGAGATCTGGGGCTGTTCAGCTTGTAGAAGAGAAGGCTCTGGGAAGATTTGATAGTGGCCTTTCTGTACCAAAAGGGGAGCTGTAAGAAAGAAAGGGACAGACTCTTTAGCAGGGTGTGTTGTGTTAGGACAAGGGGAAATGGTTTCAAACTAAAAGAAGGGAGATTTAGACTGGATATGAGAAAAGCATTTTTTATGATAAAGGTAGTGAAGCACTGGAACAGGTTGCCTAGAGAGGTAGTGGGTGCCCTGTCCCTGGAGACACTCAAGGTCAGGCAGGATGGGGCTCTGAGCTACCTGATCTTGGTGTGGGTGTCCCTGTTCATCACAGGGGAGTTGGATTAGATGGTCTTTAAAGGTCTCTTTATATGATTCTGTATTTACTCCAAATGTCAGCATTGACAGTAAGATGAAACTATAATTAAGATACAATTTGCACATATAATGACTGTGAACATATTGGTTCCAATGAATTTCTGTCAGTTTGAAGGAATAGGATTTGGCTGGAGCCAAACTCAAGGATTTCACAAACTGCCTCTTTAGGCTGTTGTGCTGTAGGCTAGTTTTAGTAGTTGCAGATAAACTGTTTATAATGTAAATAATCAGTTTATACTTAGCATTTAATTGCTATTGAAATGTAATTTGAGACCATGGTTGTTTCCCTTAAATCAGGAGTGTATTGGCTTGGATTCTGCATGTTTATAGAACTGAAGTAGAGCTAGCTGCTGTTCTCTGAGACTTTGAAAAAGATGTATCAAGTTTCACATTACATTAATTTCTAAACAGCAAAACGAATCATGCATCAGTGGTAACAAAATTGTTAATATGCAGTTTGTTACCGTTTGTTAATCTAAATAAAAAATTATTTGAGATTAAGTAAACAAATTGCTTTTGACTATTTTTTTCAGAACTAATAATGCATGATTCTTGTTGCTCACTATTTGGAAACTTGAAATATATGTTTAATGAACATTTGACAATTGAAAAACATCCAAAAGTACAAATAGATGTTGAGGTTAATACTGCAAATTTGTTTTAACTAAGTTTGATACCTCAATTATTTTTAGTTCTGAACTGTATAAAATTCTGTTTAAGTCAAAGCAACTGTTGGAATGAACACATTTGTTTTAAATAGGAACTCAGTAAATGTTAATGAAAACAGTAAAACTTGTCTTGAAGCTGGCACAGGCAAGAGTTAATGTACAGAACTGTATTTTTGGAAAAATTTTGTTTGAAGAATGCATGGTTTGATTTCTTTGTGTTTATTCTAACATTCAAACTTAGTGAAACTCCAGGGAATTATTAGAGACAGAAATTAAAACAACAGATGGACTTGCAGTTACGTGCATAAGGACATCTTTTTAAAAAGCCTCCTGACAATTTCAGATATTCCAAGTTATTCTATTTAATTTCAAATGAAGAGTCTTTCTTTTTGTGCAGAGCTGTCAATCTCAGCAAACCCATAAGAAAATTATTTAAAAACATCATGAAATATGTTTTTCCACTCGTCTTTTTGAAGTACACTGACAATCAGCTTATAAAGTAGGTAGAAAAATGCATTCCATTTTTTAACAAATTCAAAACATGAGCATTCAGATCTTTCAAACTGAGTAGGCTACAGGGCTTATACAGGGATGATTTCTTTGCAGTCAAGCACATTGACATAGTCTTTGAAAACAAAATATCAAATTTTCCAGTGGTCTGTCTACTCTTAAAATTAGAAAAATAAGTTTTTGGAGGGTGGTCATTACTTCACCAGATCAAATCTCCCCAGATGTCTGTAACCCAGGCAGCTGGTATAGTATTGGATTTGCACTCTGACTGCAATGTTAGAAGATAATGAAATAATTCATGAATTTCAGGGAAACAGAACTATTATTGCTGTACCCTTTAATTGTTTGGCCTTCTGCCACTTGTTTTCAGACATCACTATTAATTCAGAGGGAAGAACAGAAAAGGTAAAAAAAAAAATAAAAAAAATCTCTATCAGTTTTTCCTCAGTAGCATGATTTAAACAGATGTACATGAAAGACTTGAAGCTTTGAGGCAGAGCTGTTTAAATATCACTCAGCTTGTAGGAAACAGATGAATTAGAACCACAAGTGCCACAGAACAGCTAATCACAGCAGAGTCAGTTTACCTATCTCCTTTGGGCTCGATGCAAAGGTTTAGATAAATAGATATGCAATACTTACAAACCTCTGCAACTAGCAAAAGGCCTTTCCAAAGAAGGCACATTGCTCCTATATGAATAGGTCAGAAGGGTGCTCATCACTGTACAGAAAATATATTGTTGCAGGAGTCACCATTTTTGCTAAAATGTTCCAATTTGATCATGTCATAGCCAGATCAAAGTCTGTTTGTGTTGCACTGTCACAAAGCATGGAGTAGTGCTTTCCAATTTACATAATGTCTTCTTGCACCTCTACCCACAGGTAACTACTAGCACTGAAGACTTCCTTAGCTCATTAAAGAGAGCTGGGCTTCATACAAAGGTTACACAAGTTTCTTCAAGTTTCTTTCCTATATGCATGTAGATAAATATACATTGGCTGATCTTTATGTTCATTTGTTTTTCCAGTAAATGTAACAGACTGGCTTTCCGAGTCATGTTGTTTTTTTTTAACTTCTGGAATGGAAGAAATTCACCACTTTGTATTTGGGATCACACCAGTGAAAATTCAGATGAATTGAGTCTCTATAGATATAAATGTGTTCATGTTCTTTGAGATTACTCAGAACCACAAAGAAACGCTGGTTCTAGTTGTTAAGGAGTGTAGCTGCTTCCATAAGTGATTTCTATGAAGACAGCTGGTACTGGAGCTGCAGAATCATGGGAATGGGAAGGAAACAAATTTTTCCATCTATTATTTCACCTTATTTCACGTTATCTTATAGTAATGCATTATTCAGATTTGTAGGATGATTCTGAATGGGATGCTTACAGAGAAGAATCACAACTAAGTAAGTTTTAAAAAGACAATTTTGATTAATAAGCAGCATTTTCAAAGTGTTACATTTGGTTACTGAAATCTTATCTGTTAGTGCCCAAGGTCTACTATGCTTTTCAAAGCAAATAATTTTTGAGAAACACAATAAAAAATTAAATGAAAAAAATGCAAGTAGAATTTGAACAAAACTGTATTTTATTGCTAATAGATACCCAATTTATTTTCAAATGTTTTCTCTTGAGGTTTTAGTACTCTGTAACAATAAGCTGATGTCTTTTAAATCTTAAATGAGGCTTCAAAAATCAGATGGCATATCTAAAAGTTGTGTCAATTTACTACAACATTTAATATTTATAGTCACTTTTATTCTAATGGGATAGAGCTGTTTTATTTTTATTGTAGATTTTCACAGCTTGGTGATAGCATAGCTAATTGAGCTTGCGGGGCCAATGCATTGACCCATTCGCAAAATGCTTTTCTGAGATTTACAGCCATCACAATGGAGCGCAAATTTGCTGATTTACTAAAGAAACTTCCAGCACAAGAAAATTTGAAATGGTTCAATTGATGTCTACTATTGATATCTTTAATTATTCCTTCTCATTGCCAAAGTGAGGAAAGCAACCAACATACATCAACCTAGTTGATGTTAACAGTACAATCTCTGGAAACAATTTTCATGTGGTACTGTTTTGGTTTCCACTTTCTATCATAACAAATATATAAAATGTTTTGAGCCTTCTGTTTGTAAATACCAGTTATACCAGCATCATCACCAATTTTATTTGGACTATGACCATGTTAAGTCTCATTCAGATCTTATGTACCCATAGCCACAGCATTAGAACATTTTTCAATAGTCTCCTAAAATTTGTCCTAAATTAAGACCAAAGCCTGAATTCACGTCCAGTCATGATCTTTAAAAATTATGCAATTGAAAGTTTCCTCCAGATTTCAGTATATGTTTGCATGGGTCCCTTTATATCAGTATGCTTTCAGAATTAGTCTTGGAATTAGTTGTGTATTGAAGTCGATTGTATGTCTGTTCCAGCAAGGCTGGGGAAAAAAGAAGTTCACTCTCATTACAGCTGCTGGAAGTTTTCTTATTAATGAGTTCAGAATTTGACACCTGGAATGTGAAGAAATTTTTGCATGCTTTGATTAAAAGAGCTGTACTGTTCATTCCTTTTGAGATAGGCAAACAGCCTTTTAGGACTTAATTGTTCAAGTGTGCCACATAGCAGGTATTCCTTGTCCAGCCTCTCCTGTCTGAGAAAACAGCTTGAGCTTTGTGTTCCATTGTAGTCTTGTGTCTCACTGAATTATGCTTTTCCTGAGAAATGGTTGATCTTTTCCAGTTCCAGATCCCCTCTGGCACAAATAACCAATCAGATCTGTAGGTCAGAGAAATCAGTCCTATCCCACTGTTCTATTGAAATGATCAGTAAATTAGGAGGATGAGCCACGTAAAAGAACCTAGCAACAATAATAAAGCTGAAAAATGGGTTGAGTTTCAGGAAAACTCACATGCAGAAGCATGCTTGGGAATGAGAAGTTCTAAGACTTCATTCTCAGGGATGGTGAAATTGTAAGCAGTTGTTGTAAAGGCACTCTAGAAAACCCTTGGCTTCTTTGTGTTATAGAAACCAAGAAGAGAGAGGGAAGTCTGAACTTCTTTGATCATGGCAGCTGAAAATCTGTCTGTACGCTTTATCTTGATGTAGTTATTAGTAAGGAAAGTGTCACAAAGTGGAAGGAATTCTTGAGAGAAAGGAAGCAAGCAGATTTCATAGCCATTCACCAGCCAGAGTCTCAAACTGAACTTCTTGAATTTAGAGGTCTTCAGTTGCAAGGCACCATCAAGAATCTGTGGTGGGAGGAGCAAAGCTGGATCTCATTTTGGACTTGGCCTTGGGAGGACTAAGTTTTGGTACTTTTAGTAACAGCTTGTAACCTACCACTGGGGAGAAAGGTACAGGCAGCTTCCAGAGCTCTATGTGAGGTTTTGCTTTGTATGTTGTACTGTGATAAGCAGCTCAAAGTTTAGTGCTGTATAAAGCAAGGACAATGCATAGCATTCCCATTGAAGTCAATGATCCAACAGTATATAGAACACAGCGCACAATCTTCAATTCTGTCTCCTCATTATAGCATTTCAAATGTTTTGTAAGGTGTAAAGATGTACAGAATGAATTGCTGATTTAAGACCCTAAAGCAGAATCAACAAAGTGCAGATAGAACTGAATCCAAACGCAGGCACTGATAGCTTAAAAAGATTGGTTTTGTAGTCCACACAGAATGCTGCAGCTGCCTGTAGGAAGGATGTGAGGAAACTATTTCTAAGTAGGCTGAGAACATTTGGGCTTAGTAGAAATACATGGAAAATGTCTGACAACAAATGCATGGCAATAAAGTAATTCATAGGCTTTTTTTTTCTAAATCATCTTTTCTGTATAATTTCTCTTGTAAAACATGATGAGCTTTCCTGTATAGAAAGGCTGTGCCAGCTAGATAATAGCTAGAGGTCTCTCCCCCTTTTTCTTTGACACAAGCCAAACACCCTGGAGTCTCACATATCAAGACAGTATCACCTTTGTGGGGCCTGAGGATGAACAGACTAAGTCTCATTATTTTGCCCAGATATACACAATACTGCTGAGAAGTATATAATAACTTAGGAAACTATTAACACAAAGTTTATGGCAGTCATAGATTCAGACATTTCTAGGTCAGTGTAAGATTTCTGCTGTCAAGAGTTCCCAAGCCTCTAGATGATGCTGTAAAGGAAGATTCACTCACTGTACTTGAACAGAGACTGTGAGAGAGAGTACTTTAGCCTATTTCTTTGCTTGCTTGGTTCCTTATCTGTTTTCTGAATGCTGCTGGAAAGCAACAGAGATTTAGCTGCCAGGTCTGAACTGCAGGGGTGGAATTGGCAGTAGTAAAAGCAAAAAGATTCAGCAAATAAAAGATAATATAGATCGTCTCCTGTTGTGCCTGTTTTCAAATTACTGTGTTTAAATGAACTTCTTGTTCTGCAAGCTGTCTTTAGTCTCTCGCTTGCTGGCCTCCATTGACCTTTCTCTGATTTTCTTTTTCCTTTATAGTCTCATGGCATTGCAAACTTTTATCTGCCTTGCTGGTAACTTAAATATGGATAAATTCAACACATACTTTTAATCCTATGGGAAGTCTCATCTCAATTTGTAGCTGTTTAGGCAATGAAGTACAGTGTAAGCTAATGCTTTGTGCAGTAGACTACTGCTTGATTTTTGTCTTGTGAATATATGTAGGTTGCTCCAAAAATAATGCCTCCTATATATTTTGGTGGATACTACAACAGATACAAAGAATATAATATAACTATTTGATGGAGCAAATTCTCAGTTACTAAACAGTATTTTTCAGCATAGTCACCACCATTAGATATTCCTTTTTGCCAGCCAAGAAAGAGAGCTGGCATGATACATAGCTTGTTCTTCATGTTGCTGTCACCACTGCTGAAATGTGCCACCCACCACCTCAGAATGTTGACATCTACTGCTGGGTCTCCACAAATGTTCAGCGTGTACAATGTTAATATCATGTCTCTCCCTTTTTTCAGAACTTACATGAGGACTGCAAAAAATTCCTGATCAGATTCAGTGGGAATGATGATCTTTTTTTTTTTT
>VXAB01009743.1:298200-320591 GCA_013399175.1 Odontophorus gujanensis | reverse complement strand
TTTTTTTTTTTTTTTTTTTTTAATTTTGTAAATGAAGTGAACCTAACGTAAATGTTTTTCACCTAAATTTTGATGGAATTCCATGTTATATTTTTCTTAACTTTTATTTTTTATTTTTATTTTTTTTTTATCGGATGTAATTGAAAAGGAAAAAAACAACAAAACACAATAGTAACGTGTAATCGAAGAAAAGTGCTCTGGAGTTATTCCGTTTAGTTTTTCTGCCCCCTTCCCTTTTTCTCCTGTTTGCATTACTGCAGAAGTTTCAGGGCAGCTCCTGAAGGTTTTTCAGAAGTGTGTGTACCGTTGGCAGAGTGGCATGTTTGGGACTGTGTTCAACTTAGCCTCTCTGTGCCAAATTGAATAAGGAAGGAAGAACTGTCTGTTGTGATCTCATTACAACATTTCCCTGCTCAAACAGCATTGGTAGTCTAGCATTGACTGTTAGAAGGAAGAAGTTATCCAGGACTCCCCGTCTCCTTGCTGTTCAGTGACCAAGTAATAAGCAGCACTGTTTCAGACTGGGGAGCAGTACTAACAAGTCAGAAGAGAAGGATAGCAAGCTACCATTGCAGAATGGTAATCTATTGCAAGTAACTGGTAAAAGGTAGAGCAAAGGACCAAGGGTCAAGAGCCTTGCATGTTAGCCCTTTTGTCACCATGTCATCAGGGAGGACTGTCAGTGGGTCCCCAGCTAATGCCCGTTTAACTGACCCTACATTCATTGCCAGGGAGTTGTGGAGGTACCTAAAAAGCTTGTAGTGTTTAATGTAATTACATTCATAGTGCTACCAGAGTGAAGATTCTCATAAGTCCAGGGAGTACTTTGCCTGAAGGACTTGTATGTCTACAGCAAAACAAACTGAACATGGAGTTCCCAAGCCTGATGTCTCTAGTCTAGACAAATATGTATTTAAAGTCTTTTCCACCTCTGGTTAAATAGCTTGTGCCAGAGATTTGAACTGAACCACTTTCTGATTGTGTAGTCGTGAACTCCAAGTCAAGACTCAACACAAGCATTTGGAAAATGGGTTATTCATCTATCCTTTTGCTTTCCATTTTCATGAGATGGACTTAATAAAACTGCCCTGTTCAGCTGACTGTGACCAACTGGCAGAACTACATCTTGTGAAGGAGCTTATGGTACATGCGTGAAAGGCATATTTCTAATTTCAGTGCAGTTACTCTATTGGAAACATATACTTCTACTAGCAAAGAAATTCTTTGAAAGTTCAGAAAGTAAAACTAGGTACGAAAACTAGGGATGTGTTCCTTCTCATTTTTAATACAAGCAGCCTTGTATATTTGAGTAGTTTTGAAACCTGCTCTGGTTTTTCATCTTTATTTTTAACAGTGTGCTTTCCTTCAGGGGTGCATATATATTTTCTCCTTCCAACTTCTCTTTCCCTGTGCTAGTGGGTCTCAATGTTTTCCATTCATTCATTTTCCTGTCTCAGTGTGAAATATAAAGGAAGATGAAGAGAAGTATGCTTCTTACAAACTCTTACAAACAAGAACCAATGCAGATTGTGTAGTGTCTCAGGGAAAACTATAAAGGAAGGAATCTGAGTCCTACAAGTCCATTATTACTGGTCTGTGGCATCATTATTATTCAGCAAACAGGAAAGAATAAGACTAGAATTTGCATGGGCAATAGAATTCAGGTCAATTTAGAGCTAAGACTTTGTTTTCTCTTGATAGTTAAGTTTCCCAGCCATTTACTTTGTGCCTTTTTTTTTTTTTTTTGGTAGTTTATTTATTTATTTTTATTTTACTATTACTATTGTATTCTTTCTTGTATTTCTCTCTCATTTTCAAAGCCTTGTATGTCCTTCAACTCATTATGTAGTTTTTTCAAAATATCTGCTATCCAAAGAGAAAGTGGATGGCACCACTTCTGAAATGCACTACATTCTAACAAGTACTAAAACCATTAGATAGCCATAGAAGGTGACATTTAAACTTTTCCAATCTTGCATGGAGAGGGGCTTCTCACAATGCAAAATGCTGCTGAGCAGCTTTTCAGAGGTGTTATCTCCCATTGAAGTTAAGAGCTTTTAAAGTTCTTAATAGCAATCGGCTTCTTCTAGTTCCTCTCCTCTGAAAGACCTCAGTAGCTACAGGCATCCAAAAAGAGAACAAGTAGTGTGGTAGAGATACAGAGTTAGGCTATCCAGCCTTTATTTGCTGTGGTATAGCAGAAATCTTTGTATAGGTCTCACTGTGTGTTCATAGTAGTTATTGTATGCAAATAGATTGTACATAGGGACCTGTGAGAGCCGCAGTTTCAAAGGACCAAATAACTGAGGAGAAAATATGTAAGGTTCGGTGTAGCTGAGCAACCCAGAATTCATTGTTTTGCACTAACTTTAGAATTTATTTCTGAAGAAAACCGTTCCTGACCAGCCTGAGGAAAAGCTAATTTCACAGAGAAAATTGCATCCCAGCGATTAATGATTGCTGAGCTGCACTTTCTGTAGGTGAAAAGTCAGTCTTCTCTCTTTGATAGTGGACTCATTTGCAAGTAACTGATTTGATCCAACACCAGCTTGTGTTTGTGCTCCCCAGTGACGGGACAAGGGTTTTGTAGGGAGGATTTTGTCAGGGCACTCTACTCTGAGTGGTCTGTCTTTTTTATTATGGATATCTGCTCACCAAAGACATCTGACCCTTTAGTCTAGATATCTTTAGCATCCTGGATATAACTCGAATTCTTCAAACTGCTCAGCTGATACAGCTAAAAAAAACAAACACTTTAATATACAAACAGTGTTTGTGACAGTTTTGAGTTAAGTAAGAAAACTGTGGAATATTTTCTTTATTTACATCTCTTTGAAATGTTTCTTTGCTAATTTATGCCACCCACTGGGCAACCTGGCTCTCTGCCATCTTTCTTGTTGCTCTGCACAACTATGTTTGTAAGATTGGATGGTGTAACCTAACAATTTAGTGTTTTCAAGTGTTTAAACTTCTCTCAGGGAAATTATATATGTTCAGGTTGTTTTTCTCAGCTTTACAACATACAGGGCACAGAAACGTTGCTGGAAGGTTAGATTTTTCTTATTTCATAACACAATTCCATAATTATTCTGTTATTTTGTTTGTTTGTTTGTTTGTTTTTAATAAAGTTAATCAAAAAAAGAACCTCTGAAAATGTATGTGGGCCTGACTATGCCTAAGAGTGGCAGTGCAGTTGTGTCTCCTATCAGTGAGATCAGTGGGCTGTAATTATTCATTTACCCACTTTCTACACAGTCACAGAGGAGTCATCATGTAGGCTGAGGCTTGTCAGCTGCCAAGCAACCTGGCTCTGGTCCACCAAAACACGTAAGTATGTGCTTATCTTGAAACAGGTATGTTGAACTATATCTGCAAAGAAACAGTTTGTATATTTAAGAGCTTTGTTGCTTCAGCACCTAAAGAATACGACATTTTTTCAAGAGGGAGCCCTCTGTATCTCTATCTTATCCTGTCCTCTTAGAGCGCAAGTGCTTGAGGCAGCAATTATTTCTCATTCTCACTGAGGGTCTGTAGATTTAATGTTTGAGGATTTTTATCTTAACTGAAGCTTTTAATTGTCTTCAGTAGTTGTTGCTACTGTTCTGAGAGGAGAAAAGAGAGGAACTGTGCTTTTCTTTGTAAACACTCATCATTATTCTTACTTCGCTTTTGTTACGCATTCCAGTTTTTGGAGGCCTTCATATCTCAGGCTACCATTCAGAAATTCCCATGTGATTTGTCTGTATATATGTGTGTATATATATAAAATACATAAATATTATCTTCAAATTTTCAGTTTCAGTAAGACAATGTTCCCAAGTGGGAAAAAAAAGACGTTTTCCCCAAGGCAAAAACTGTGAACAAATCTGGATGTGTCATCAACAAATCAAGAACAAAATTTGGAGTATGAGCTATTTTCTTTAAACTAGCTAGTTTCAAGGTCCTTGTAAGGTCTGGTGGGGGGGACATCTTGCAGATGTGCAGCCAGAGAAGCAAAGACAGGCATTGTTGCTTCCAGCAAGTCTGACTGAGAGGCTTGCAAAGTTTCTAGAGGTCCTGGAAGCTGGTTGTCTTTTCACATGATTTCACACTACCTTTTCACATGGCTGTGGCTGATCAAAGGAGGAGGCCTGGATCCTTCTCTTATACTTACTATCCATTTTACCTTTATCTCCTGTGAGTTCTTGATGAAAGTTGCACAGTTTAAAAGCAAGATGTGTTTTTATGAGTATGCTGGTCTTGAAAATACTGTGGCCTTCCAGGTCCTACAAATGTTCAGTGTTGTTTTAGAGTTGTTTTTGCTGTTCTTTCTCTACGCATTGAGTTAACTTGAAAATGAATGGGGAAACAGTCTAATGTATTCAGGATAAACAGGATGCTTGTTAGCACTTCTAGTCCTTCAAATACCCTTTTATTTTTACACTGTAATACAGTATTTTACTTGCATCCTATTCTCCCTTTGTTGTCTTCTATACCATCATTTTAAATTTAAAGTATGAGATATGTCCTGTCCTTTTTCTACATTTTTGCAGTATCTGCTCTTATTCTAGACATGCATTTTATGTGTTAGACTCTTTGTTCCACCTAATTTGTCCTTGGACTACTTGATTTTTCTCTTAGTTTTCCTGCAGACCTCAGGATGCTGAAATTTTAGCTGAGTTCAGTAACAGTCATTGAAGTCAAAGTTATGTAAAATGAGTTTTATTTTGATTTTGTTGTTACTGTTCAGTTTCTTGATAGGAATTTTTGGCCCTTCTACTCACCATTTCAATTCTTATTTCATAAAAATAATAATAATAATAAAATAAAAAAAAGTTAACTCCTTGGGCAGTGGTGAACTATAATAATATATATCTATAGTCATGACTGTAACAGAGTGGGAACTGTTAATTTGGTTCACAACATAAATACTATTTTACCTGCTTGTACTTGTTCTCTTTCTAAACGCCAGAGATCCTGTGTTTTCCTGACATCTGGCCTCATTCTGACATCTCAATAGTGCTTTTTGTATCCTCCCTTCTTTCAAAACGAATCCTCCTCCTTGCACTCATTTCCACCACCTTCAGAAGAGCTGTTCCGTGTCTGTGCTGATTATAGTCAGACTGAACTTGCATAAACCAGTGGTTATCTAGCCAGTATTCAACAGTATTGTTACTCTGAATTATCTCTTTTTTTCTTTATCGGTCAAATACAAATAACAGTTCTTTAAAGAAATCTAAGAAGCAAACACTTTCATCTGTGTTTTAAATACATTCGCTTATTTTAGAGGAACTAAAGCTCATGTCTTCTTCTTACAAATAGTCACTGCCTGTCTTGATTGCCACTCTTTTTGCTCCAGCAGCATAGTGCAGATCGATCTCTTCACAGTGACAATCCCTTGTAGTTTGTTTTCTGCATGTACACCAGCCCCTTACAGACATGCTTACTGCATTGCCCAATGGCTATTGGCATAAGGGAAAAGAAATCAGAACAGTCTGTAAACAGAAATAAATGACCCTTACCAGTAAACAAGGGGACTGCGGTCTGTCCAGGAGGGAAATTGTTAATTGGGAAGGATGTAATGGTCATATTGAGAAATAACATATTCATTTTGATATGCAGTTACCCCTCTGCTATAAATGCGCGTCCTTTTTATTAAGGTGTTAGAGGGCTAGGACATGTGAGCATTTTTCACTCAAAGGCCATTAAAGGTGATGTATTAAAAGGTGGCTCTGTAATAATGCACAATGGGATAATGAGGCTAGCTCACAATGAATAAAGCCTTGCTCTCCACTATATTAAAATGAATGGTTTTATATGTGATAAACACATCAAATTGTTACTCAGAGCTTGATGGATAATTGGCAAATCATGTCACCTTTCAAGAGAAGGTCATCTCTTAAACTCTTGTGTCTCAGCTATTTTAATTCCAGCTTTGCTGTTATTTAAATACTTTGATATTCTCAGAGTCAGGAGCTGGATTTGTCTCGTTTAAGTGTTTCTACTTACAATACATCAGTGCAGTACAGTCCCATATGTAACTTCTCCATGATGTTCAACTGAAGGAAAGAGAGACTGTCACAAGCATGATAATTCTTATGTTTGGAATGCCTGTATCAGCACAGAATTATTATATTTATATATAATTATATATTTATTTTAAATGACTGAAGCTATTGTGTAAATGTATGCTAAATCTTCGTTCTCTTTTATCCTTTATTTTTAGTGCAAAATTCACTTTGATTGTTTATCCCTTATATGAAAATAGTTGTAGATGGAGATTTCTCTAGTATTAATTAGAGAGATTACTGTGTTTGTGGCCATTAGGGAATAACTTTCCAGACAGCAGAGAACAGATGCTTCTAATAGTCTACTGTTTAGATACATACATGCTGGATATTTTTGATAAATAAAAAAAAGAGCATGATTTTGCTCCTTTGACTTGGAAATAGAAGTATCTGAAACTTTCCACCTGAGACAACAGGTAACATTGAATGCTTACTACATGCAGTTTGCAAGGCAGCATCCCACCCCTCACTGGTGCTTTCAAGCTGAAGAACGTATATCTGCTGATGAAAGTCATACATGAAATTGCTTTTCCATCACTTTGAGGTTTTAGTTATCCTATCAGTTTAAGAATGTTATCATTAAATAGAGAGAATACCAAAGAAGGTAGCTATACTTTTGAAAGTCATTCTGCCTCTTCCTGCCTGCTACATTTCTCCAACATTTAACAGGCTTTTAACACAATTTAGAGGACAGATGAGTTGGAAGATGAGATAATGGAAAAAAAGAGACAAAATGTAAAACAGTCTTGGCCACCACTAAAGGGATGTTTTCCTTTTATTACAGGCATTTCAATGCAAAGGCTTTAAAGGAGGTAGATGCTCGTTTTACTTGAGCAAACCCGTAGATTTCCATCACCTGCGGAGTGACTCTGAACTGCTCTTACAGAACAGTTTAGGATATGGGAGGTTCATTTGAAAATGTATCCTGGGCTCCACGTTTTCTACCATGGGCTGGACGGGAGGCAGAGCACTCAAACTCCTCTGTGTGTTTCTGTAAGCTGCAGTGTAAAGCATCATTAATACTTACTGGGTGGAAAAGAAATGCTACAGTGTCTATCAGGCAGTCGTATACCATTCACTTCTTACTGAAGATAAGTACAAACTAAGGTGCAAGCAAATGGATTGCTTGCTTGGCTTGATGTCATGTGTTTGTGGAGGAATTTTAAAAAAATTCTGATTTGTATTTTCAGAAATAAAATTGAACCTGTTTTCACTAAGCTTCTTTGTGTGCTCTGACAAGGGCACTTAAATCCTTGATTCTGATATCAGTAAAATAGAACGTGAAACCTAATTGTCTGCTACAGTGGAACAGTGCGTGAGAATTACTTGCGTATGTAGTTTGTTTCTTCTAAAAGCATATGGTTTTTAGAGTAATTTTTCTGCAAACTGAAATAGTGGAAGAATAGTGAGGTAACTGGCTTACACATGGTAACTTATAAGCTATCTGTTGTGGAAATTGTATAGCCTTGCTTGCGCTGGATTGCATGTGATTTGATATGTCTTCTTTTACTTAAGACAGCTTCATGCTGGGCCACCTTACATGACCCAGTACCCAGGGCACAGCTTCTTTGCAAATAGATTAACCTCTTCCTGAAAGAGAAGTTGTCTTTAGGCCTGCAGTCACACAAATCAGAAAGCTTGAGAGTGAAAAGTCTTGTCTTTTAAAATACAGTTCCATCAAGTGTATGTAGATACAGAAACATCTGATAAGGTAGCGCAGATATTCTTTCAGGCAAGACCTGCAGAAACAAAACAACAGTGGCTGCTGTCATCAACTCTGAATGACAACTTTCTAGCCACTAGTTTTCAATTACTGCACCTTTTCGGAAAGATGCACCTACCTGACTGAACCTTCATTATTCATCTCTGCCTGAACATACTTTGTTTCAAGTGTTTGTGCTCAGAAAACAGTTATTTCCTTGTAAGCTGAAGAAAACTATGAAGGAAAATACACTCTGTAGTAGGAACAGGGTGCTTTAAATAGGGGAAATAGCTGAAATTTGAAAGCTGACATTTCTTTCAGAAATAACTCTTACTGAAGGGAATAGGAAGGAGATTGCTTTTAATTTGACCAATTTTAACAGTTAAAAATTGATTTCTGAGAATGTACAATACATTCCTCTTATTTTTCTCATTCAGTGGTGAAGTGGAAAACCAACAGGCCTGATCTGTAAGTCTGGGTAACTACCACAGTCTTAAGTTTGCCATTTAACTACCCAAGTACCTGGGCCACAAATGAAACAGGAGGAGTTTCTTCATCCTTGGAGAAACTGGAAGAAATTAATTTGCTTTGAGATTTCCTGCAAGTTATTCTCCATTAAGAAGAATGGGCAGCTGCTCTCTTCTACTCTTGTATGGTCATAGAATCTTTTCAGTTGGAAGGGTCCAATAAAGGCTATCTAGTCCAACCCCCCTGTAATGAACAGGGTCACCTACAGTGAGATCAGGTTGCTCAGAAACCTCTCCATCCTGACACTGAGTGTATCCAAGGATGGATAGGGTATCCACCACCTCTCTGGGCAACCTGTTCCAGCGCCTCACCATCCTTTTTGTGCTTCCTCCTTAATCTTGATCCATGAAATCCTTATTTCTGAACTATAAAAGTGTATGTGATACTTGAGATAAGATGTAATTCTAATACTTGTAGCCAAGTGAATGAAGAAACCAATATCAGAAATTTAGCTTAATCAAGTTCCCTTGCATTTTCTGAAATTAACTTTTGTGCTCTTAGTATGTTTCATTGTGTGAGAAGTGTAGAACAGACAAAATATTTCAAGAAGACATTTCTTTTAACATGGATAACTGTACTTCTGTATAACTCAGTGTTGTGTAATGACCACTGTCTAAATACAGAGTGGTTTGTTTGTACAGCTGTAGTAGCAGGAACAAGGTTCTTTAATAATTACTTCCTTCAGCTGTCTGCTGCTTTCCTTAGGAAAAAATGAAGATCAAAGAAGCCATACCACAGTGGTATGCTTATAAAAGGCCCAAGTGGTTGCTGCTAGTTTTGAGTTCTGAAGTCTTATTCAGTACCAACATAGTCCCTTGTGTTTGTGTAAAAAATTGAAAGCCATCTAATGTTGCACTGCTTCATGATAATGCAAACAACATCCTTAAAAATAAGATAAACTTGCAATTCAATAACCCATGAGCAGTTCCCTTGGATACAGATGTGAATCTGTGCTCAAAGCTATTCTGAGCTGTGTACCAGTGGAGAAGAGGCCTTGGAGAATCTCATGTCCCCACTTGAGAGTTTCATTGTCTGATCTTGATGTTCTACTACAGCCCTTTTTTATTATTATTATTATTTAAGCACTTCTTTTGCTTTTCTGATCACATTTAGACTAGAGATAAATTTTGAGCTTACTTCCAGCATGAGTTCTGTCTTCAGCCTACTGCCTTCTCCACCCTGCTGACAACTCCTCTTCTGGCACAGCCCAGGCCTTCTGGAATGCAAGCACACACTGCTGGCTCATGTCCATCTGTTCATCCACCAAAACTCCCAAGTCCTTTCTACAGGACTGCTCTGAATTAGTTCTTCTCCCAGTATACTCATGTCTGGAATTGCCCTAACCCAAGTACAGCAGTTTGCATTCGGCCTTGTTCGCATGGGCCCACTTTTCAAGCTTGCCAAGGTCCCATTGGATGGCACCCCTTCCTTCTGTCATATTAGTTGCACCATTCAACTTGGTGTCATCAACTATCTTGTTTTGATCATAACCTTAGCCAGAGTCTGAGTGAGTTAAACTATTATTGAGCTATCTTACGTCAGTTTTAGACACATTACAACAGCCCTTCATCCTAGTACAGCATTCATTCAGGTGGAAAGGGCATGGAATTTGTACCACAATGCATCAGTGAGGTCTAAAACAGTGAGATTACAGAGATAGCCTCTTGAATATGTACCTTCCAATGTTACATATATCAGAATTTTCTGTAAAAGAATTGGAGCAGAATTACTAGATTTTGAAGAATTAAAGCTGTAGCAGTGCCTGCTATTTTCTCTAAGAACTCTGCATTTCTATGTGTTCATTTAAACTGGATGTTAATTTTGCCTTTTCAGTGGCTTTTCAGTGCTAGTGGTCTATCAATTAGCCATCCTCAAATAAGCTCATTTAGCCCTTCAAACCCCTATAGCACAAAATGAGTCTAATTTGAAAGTGGCTCTACTGAGATATTCCTACTATACTTCTATTTGGTCTTGAAATAATCTTTAAGACAATTAGTGTCTTAGTCCTTCTTGCATTTTCCCTCCAAATCAACAATGAAGGAATAACTTCTGAGGATGTCAGGTATAATGTGCATTGTTAGAAGGATTGTTTTCCTGCAGTTTTGTCCACATCTTTGAGCAATTTATTCTTTACTTACACCTTGAAGCTCAGTTTGAATGCAACATCTGATAGAATGTGGTTGGGATTAAGATTCTCATGATCTTTATCTTGCAGTCCATTCTTGTAACTTTTTTTTTTTTTTGTAGTTGTTATTACATTTTGTTTTTACCTATTTAATTCATCAAATTCTGACTGTTTTTGACTGGATGGATGGAAAATAAATCTTAGAGTATCTTTGGGTACAGTATATGGATTTGGATAAAGAGTGCCTTTTTTGGATAAAGTGTAGCTTTTTCAAAATTGGATTGTGACTCCTGGCAAGAATTCATCAGTGACATCCAGAAATTGCTTTTAAAAATTGTAGCCATGTAGCCCTAGTGCTTTTCTCTACATTGTTTGATTCTGTCTGTTTGCCAGCATAAAAGGCACAAAAGCTCTACCTTTGTGAGTGTACTAAGATGTATGAATCATCTGAGTAGCATACCTCTTAAAAGGTCATGGTTAATCACGAAGAAAATGTACTTTATACAGAATAGCTACATGAGGAGTGAAAAAGCCCTAATTAAAGCACTGTTAGCATTACCCACTTCATAATTTAGAACTGGACAGGTGCCCAATTGCTTTTTATCACTGAACTATCTCCAAAAATTATTATTTTTATAGAATTTTCAGGGGTCACACTTCAGGTGAACTTTGTCTGCCTCCAAGTTCTAGAGGCTTGATCTGTTGATCAGTCGGTCAGCCTGGAACACTGCACACCGCTTCCCAGAAAAACCTTAATTGCTTGATGTAATCCATAGAACTTTCAGACATGGGAGCTGATTTTCCAGGGACTACAAGAGACCTTAAAATAGCATACATAGTCTGCAGCCCTAGACATTCTTGTTTCTTGCCCAGCAATGCATCTGTGATGGCACAGTTTGGCATGTCTATGGCAGTAATGTGTATAGCCTTTGAGACTATTTTGGGAATTGTTCTCTGTAAAAGATGATAGACCAAAGCCTGGTGCTTTATCCTGGTACCCATCAGGGTGATACCTACAGCTCTACTCCAAGTTTTCCCCACTTGCAGATGACTCTGCACTACATGTTTCTGTAGTTAGAAATGTTGTGCTTAGAGGAAATTATGTAACTTATAGCAGTGTTACCTTCCTTGGAGCTTGTTCAAGATCTCACAGCACATACAGGGAGACACTAAACCTGTTGCTTGGACCAGGGATGCCTCCTAACAAAATTGTTTGTTACTATTGACAGTGCTGCATGGCCTGTGGGCAGCCTGAGCAGGGCAGGCTTCCATCAGGTGGAATGGATTCAACAGAAGAGCAGGGACAGGAGAAAGGGGGCTGCTCATAAGCTGCCTCGCATTTGTATGCACGTGTAGGTGCATGTTCCTAAATTAGAAGATGAAAATTATTATTTGCATTGTCAATACAGTCCCAACTTGTGTGGAGAGTGATAGGCTAAGGATAAGTGCTCACCCCAGTTTGTTATTGCTATATAACTCACCAATGCTATTATCTAATGCATTTTTCAGTGTACCTCAAACATTTTTATTTTGTGGAGTGAAATCTCAGGATGGTTTTCATCTCAATCTGCAGTCTTTGACTCTATATTCTTTTGTCAGCATTAAAACCCTGGAACACAGTGCTGGGTTTGGTTTTGAAGCGCTTTGTGCCTTTTTTTGAGAATGTCTGAGTCTGTCTTTTTACCATGTAACTGCCAGTATCACATTCCCAAGGGAAACTTGCAAAACATCAAGTGACAGCTCACTATTTATTTTAGCTGACATTGTCTAGAAGATGCACTGTTAGTCACTTACTCCTCTAAAACATCGTATGAAGAATCTGGAAGTTAGTCATGAGTTTTTGTGGTGATCCTGAAAAGGGGGATGTCTTCTACCCTGTTCAGGAGGCAGAGCTGCTCTGGCTAGCATAGTGCTTCTGTGCTACATAAGAGCAGGTGGGGGAAGGTCCTGCCTATTTGCAACCCATCTTTTTTTCTTGCTTCCATTAACTAAAGTGAGAAAATAGATCAAATAAATTAAAAAACAAGAACAAAAACCTGGCTAGAACCATAAAATTCTCTCTGTACAAAGTCCTCTGGTCAGCTAGAAGAGGACTGTCTAATTTTAGCAAAGGAAGGGAATATGGGAACAACGGATGGTTTGACACAAGTTTCTGCGGAAACCTTTGGGTGTCATTGTGATTTACACTCAGAGGCATATATCTATATTTAGTGCATACATAGTGGGTTTTTGTTGTATTTCCAAAGCATTTCTTGTTCAGAACAAAAATGCACATGGTATCTTAACATGGAGTCACAGTTCTCCAGTAATGACAAAGAAATCCTCTTGTCTCTAAGGGCTCTTGACCCAACCAGATTGGCAAATTAATAACTGTAGGTTCCACAGAGTGATCTTCTCCTGTGAAATTAACTTACTCTGCACCCATTTGACAGACGTCGGTATCTGGTAGATGTTACCAGGCAAAAGGTGGATGTTTTGGTCATCTAACAAATAGACTCACAGAAATGTAAAAGGAGCAGCTCTCTGCCCGAGGGATGATTTTCTTCTGACTGTCTAGGTCTTGTGATCTTCCTTTAAAAAACAAGATATACATGTTTATTTCCCCCTATTTTCTTCTTACGTTTTACCAGTGAGTGAAAAAGAAATATTTATTAAGATGTAATACTGTGTGCAATGAGCACATGGATTATGTGTGTGATACTGATTGTATCGATAAATGGAGCTGGGTAGTGGAAAAGAGAGGTGCTGTTTCTCAAGCCTTGAGAGGTACTTATTGCTGATCCACTTCTGATCCATAGCTCTACATGTTGCCACCATATGTGCTTCTTTCCTACATGTGCCAGTACCTTTTTCCTCCTCCTATATCTCACATCTATTTCAGTTCTTGCCTCCATCAATAGGAAGAAAGCTTATCTATAAAGAGTATAGGGAACACTGTGAATAACCAGCATGAGAATCACTTAAATGGATTTGTAAAACTCAATTGTTCTAAGCTTGTCCAAACTAGGACTACAATTTGAATTAAACATAAAGTGACTTCTTCCATTGAATTGGTAAGTGCAAATAACATAGCATGCAACTGTGTTTTATTTCATAAATAGAAATGGTTCTTAACAGTTTTCGGAAGGCTGTGCTTCAGCCACCTGCTGCTACAATTGTTTGCTTTTTCCTAGAAAATTTGGTCTTCTGCAGCATTAAAGCAGACAAGTATGCATTCAGCCTGCTTGTGCATACCTGGGGCTAGAATCTGTAGATGTTTGGAAGTCAGGTTTTCTAATGAACTTTATAACTTTCTCCAAAATTTCCTTTAGCAAATATGAACAATAGGGATGGATAGAGGAGTGGTGGTACTGACAATATGTATTACTCATCCTCACTCAACTTCTAGCTGGGACTAGATGTTTTGGAGACAAAGGCAATCCTTCCTGCTATTGGGCAACACCCTTTTGCTGCTTATTTGTGAATCCCTTCTTTGCTTCCTTAATACAGTTTTCACTGTAAGTGAAAGTGCTCTTTGCTGTCCTTCTTTCATATGTGTGCTCTGGTATTTGGCTTGCTACAGGGACCTTAAAGCATGCATTTTTCAGTAGTTGTTTCCATTTTGCAAGAATGTTGAAGCACACTGTAATATCAGTTGATCTTTACAGCTGCTGTATGAATGGATTGTAGTCCCAACAGGAGAGTGATTGAAATGCAGACACCGAGAACAGCTGCTTACAGTGAAATCCCGTTTCCCTGTTGGTTTGCTCTGAGCACAGAGGAGTTCCCTAGAAAAAAAAAGAGAGAACTTCTGCTTTTAACGTTGCTTGGAACATTCTCCTTCTTAAGATATAAGTTCTGAATCAGGGTTCCACATTTACTATTTCCACAATATTGCTCCAGCAAAGCTAGCCATGACTAAAATTTCGATTAGGATTTTTTTACCTTTCTGCTATTGCTTTCACCCTCCCTAGGACACTAAGTATTATACAACCTCATGCCCTTCCAGTGGTGTCATATTAGCATAATTGTTGGGTATTAGAGATCATTAGAATGTTATGGGATTTCCTTTCTGTTCCAATACTCTCATATACTACAGTTCACTCCCACTTTTCAATCTATTTCTCTGCATACTTAATCAATAATTAAGCAACAAGCAGATAAATGAAGGAGCAAAGGAACTTGGTATATTTTATTTTGAAATACCTTTTCTGGGTCTAATATACAGAATGGAAGAGAGGAAACCTTAATTTGTATGTATCAGCATCCTCTTTGGATGCTGATTTAAACCAAATGAGAATCTTGGGTCCCATATAGTTCCCAAATTTTAAGTTTGTGTCTTCGAGAACCTCTGCTGTTATGCATTAAAGCTGTTATATGGACAGCAGGCAAACTGCATATATTAACATGTTGTTGTTGTTAAATCTAAACCTTTTTTTTTTTTTTTTTTTTTTGCAGAAGTGCTTAAGGGGAGAGAAAACATCTAAAACCTTGTCCAAATTGAGTCTTTACGACACAACAAAAATAAAAAGCAAAAGCCAGACAAACAGAACATATTTTTTATTGTTATTAAAAAGAATATGAATCTGGGCTGGCAGCTTGTAAACGAAAATGCAATCTGATCCGATTTCAAATGACCAAAATGTTGTACTATCCTCAAAACAACCCATAGAAATCATAGCATTTTGTTAAACGATTGAAGTCACAGGAGCTTTATTTGCCTTTTTACTAGAAGGAAATTACGTGTCGGAAGAAAGTTTTGTATTTTCATATGGTTACCTTGCAAATTAACTATTAAAAACAAAAGAAAGTAAACTGTGTCCCAGCAGCCATGCAAATACGCACATGCTTGGGCAACCTAACTTACTTTGCTCCTCATGCTCTCCTTCTTGCTCCTTTTTTTTTTTTTTTGATACAGCGTCCAACCCAGCCTTCTCTCCCACTCTTGCTCTTCTATCTCCATTTCTCTTTCTTTTCAGGTTCTGATATGGTTAACTTAGGATTTACCTGGGTAATGAGGAAAAGGTGAAGTTTATCAGAGATGCAACTATGTTCTTCTTAAACAACAGCCTTTTCACAAAAATTCCCTCCTCTCTAGCTTGTAGTGGTTTAATCAACAATAATGGCAATAAAGCGCCTCTTCATTTACACTGGACTGACGTTTTCTTGAGTATAACAGGACAGGTGCAAATTTGTAGGTTATTTATAAAAGCCCAATGGACATTTATGACTCTCCTACTACTAATTATATGCATTTATAAAATATTTTTAATAGCAGTTGATACGTGTACACAAGTGACTGTAAAGCTAAATGAGCAAGACATGAAACAAAACTGACAGAATTATTCGATTGGGAAAGTATAACCAAGGGAAAGAAGGCTCATTATTTATAATAAAAACACATCAATATGATGTTTATGCTGCTCTGACAGAGGAGTGAACCAAGAGCTGCTATTGTTTCTCAGCCAATGATACTAGCCCTCCCTGCTGGTTCCCAGCCCTGTATGTAAGAAGTGGACAGGATGTACTCAACTAACAACTACTGCCAAGTGAGTGAAGAAATGTAGAGTATAATAAAGTGCTTAATTTTTTGACATTAAAGCACCATTTCCTTAAACACCATGTCTGTCATTCCACAGAAATAAACACTATACTGCATAAATACTATACTTTCTTTGCCTCATATACTAGGCAAAGATTTTTTTTTCCCAAGTATTCTTTAGTGTTCCCTAAATAAAAATTGTTTATAAAATTGGCAGTGGAAATGATGCTTCATTTAATTTTATCTGAAAAGTAACAAGAAACCTGCTGTTAGTTACAGAAGTAAAAAATAGCTGACAATCACTTGCTGGTTCTTGGTGATTTTTACTGAGCAATATTCTGTGATAGAAAGGAATATGTAACCATAAACTCCTGGAAATTAAAAATTACTCCATAGATAATATAAAATTACCAGTGTGTACGCAAAAGAACGTGGATGCATTCAGAAGGCTATGGCTAGCATGTAACATTGATTCATTGAGAAGTTACCTGAGGGTGAAATTCACAATACTGTGTGCAAAATGTAGATGCTCACTCAACAGCTACCCAAGTTCGTTACCTTGGTGCTTGTTCCCTCAAGAAATGTCAGTGTCTTTTAACTGGGCACAAGTGTAAGAGATGTCACAAACTTATATGTTCAAATATTAGCGAAAGTTAAAATTTTCTCTGTGATGCTGATCCAGTTTAAATGCATGCATGAAAATCAACTCATGGAAGCTAGAGTATTTTAACATCTGATTTCTTTTTTTTTTGTTGTGGACTCTCTTCCTTCTGTCTGACCTTTTCTTCCTTTAAGAACTTCAACAGAATCAAACTCAGGTCTAGTTTTTTTGCAGAGGGATATCAATACTCCTGTTACAATGCAATTCTTAGGTTGCTCTGTGAGCTTTCAGCCAGCATCTTTCCAGTACATACAAATGTACCACTCTTAGGTGGAGGGTATTTTTGTTCAACTTCTTTATCAGTGACCTTGATAAGGGGATAGTGTCCACCCTCAGCAATTTTGCTGATGATATGAAGCTGGGAGGAACCACTGACATGCCAGAAGGCTGTGCTGCCATTCAGTGAGACCTGGACAGGCTGGGGAGTTGGGCAGAGAGGAACCAGATGAGTTTTAACAAAAGCAGGTGTAGAGTTTTGCACCTAGGGAGGAATAACTGCATACCCCGGTACAGGTTGGGGGATGACCTGCTGGAGAGAGGGGCCTGGGTGTCCTGGTGGATGACAGGTTGGCCATGAGCCAGCAGTGTGCCCTGATGGTCAAGAAGGCCAATAGCATCCTGGGTGCATTAAAAAGAGCATGGCCAGCAGGTCAAGGGAAGTGATCCTCCCTCCCTACTCTGATCTGGTGAGGCCTCACCTGGAGTATTGTGTCCAGTTCTGGGCTCCCTGGTACAAACAAGGCAGTGATCTCCTGGAAACAGTCCAGTGGAGGAGCATAAAGATTATGAAGGGTCTGGAGCATTTCCCTTATGAGGAAAGGCTGAGAGACCTGGGTCTGTTCAGCCTTGAGAAAGGAAGATTCAGGGGGATCTGATCAATGTCTGTAAAGGTGAAGGAGGCAAAGGGATGAGACCAGACTCTTTTCATCAGTGTGTGGAGATGGGACAAGGGAAAATGGCCACAATCTGAAGCATAGGAAGTTCCGTACAGGTGTGTCTAAGAACTTCTTCACAGTGAGGGTGATGGAGCACAGGCACAGGCTGCCCAGAGAGGTGGTGGAGTCTCCTTCTCTGGAGACGTTCAAGACCCTCCTGGACGCCTACCTGTGCCACCTGGGCTAGGGAGCTGCTTTGGCAGGGGGGCTGTACTTGATTATCTTTAGAGGTCCCTTCTAACCCCTAAAATTCTGTGACTCTGTGGGACAGAAAGGAGAGAAAGAACAGAAGGACATTGAAGCTGAAATGCCAAGAGGGTGCAAAATTGTTGGTGCTACTATAGAAAGTGAGCATGGAGACAATTCATGATTGTCCAAAACTGAAATTCAGACTGGGAGCAGAAAGGTTCATCTGTGTTTGCTGCATTTGAGTGCGAGAAAGACAGGAAAGAAGGAGCATCATCCTATGAATCACATATTATGATTTTATATTTATAAGTGTACTGGATATAAAATATTGAGTAAGGAATTATTTTCCCATAAAAAGTTGGAATCTGAACCTGAACACAATCGGTAGGCAATTTTAATTTTCCTAATATACTAATTTATCTGTATAAATATTACTGACCTTGAAGATAGATAGTGGTAGTAGAAAAATAAAAATCTCTCACATTTATATCTAATTCAGAATTAGAATAGATTGATAGCTTTGTACAAAACTTTCACTTCAAAATTGTTTAAAAAGATCCACATATACCAAGGTAATCCTTCTAAAACAATGCACAACATAAAGTGATACGTATTTCTGTCTCATTTCAGAACAGGTTAAGTTCTGTAATCGTAAACTACACTATAAACAAGAATGCAAATAATGGATATCTTGAGCTGCTTTGTGCTGGAGCTAGCAGTGCACGTTTAACTTGCCTCACAGTAGAGAAGACCAGGATATATGAAAGACAATGCCTTTTTGGGGGTTCTGGTGACAACAGTCCACCTGATCTTTAATAACTTGCTTTCACACTATGAATTCAGCAACATAAGTGTCATGTGTTTGTGCTTAAAACTGTGTTCTGAGCTTGTTTTTCAAAGGAAGAGTTAAGACAAAGTGAGCTTCTAAAGTAGGACACGAGTCAGCTCTTCACTAGAACATCTGTGGGCTACATGAGCAAAGGACACTATCTGGGAGGTACAAGGCAGAAAACTAGTTCATCATGAATGAGACATTCTATTTTTCATCTCTTGCATGATGAAGAATTTTCAAAGTAAAAGTTCAGAGCATTAAGAGATCAGGAAGGCTTCCGCAAAGACAGCAGCATTCCCACCCCCTTCCATCACCAAGACCAAGAGCAAAATGATAAAGGAATAGAATGCAAAATGACCCTAACTACGAACTGATCTTGTCTGGAAAGAGTCAGCAGTCTTCCATTTATCTTTTACCTTTTGAATGTTTTTTTTTTTTCAGGCTGTCTCAGACACAAGAGTATCTGACTGGGTTTGCCCGAACAATAGAGCTAGAACTGTGAACTGCTGTCTTTGTATCATCTGTCAGGATACATGTCTGTGGTGCAGTGCAGGCAGTCATCCACTCTGACCTTTGGCTAAATAGCTTCCAGACCAGCACTGGCTCATGCTCTGCCAGTTCAGAGCACAGACAGCGCTTGTGTGTGTGTGACTCCTTGTGCTGCTCTCAATGGATGTATCCTCCAATATGAATGATATCTTAGATGTCAAAAACGTGAAACAAATTGCTGTTCATCAGAGCGTGTAGGAATAGCAAGTAGGCACCATCCCAAAAACATGTAAATTACAGAAAGGCACTTCATGCCGTATGATAGAACTCCAGCTGGGTATGATCCTGTTACATAAGGGAGTAAGACAAGATTTCAGATGATTTATATCCAGAGTTGGTTTGGTTATTTTTTTCTTTCTCTCCCGGTGTGCCCTTTTTTGTTCTTCTCAGCTTCTTTCTTCTCAAGAGAATGAAATTCTCAGTGCTGTTTTAATGTTGTCTTTTGACTTGTCAGGAGCCTTTCTTGTTTCAGTTTTATAGGTGGGACATTCTAGGATTAAAAATGCCACCAAATGTTTTTAATGACTGAGGTGCTTCAGCAATGAGCCCACACTCAGGTATGGTAAATCATGAACAACTGTCTGGCTGAAATATGTTCTCACCAAGCTTCCATTGGGAAATGTTTGAATGGCAGATCAGTTCATACATATCACATCATCTTCTTGTGGTCTATCCACAGTCAGGAGAAAGGACTAAATTCAAGACATAACCTGCAGTAAATAATTTGCCCTTGTGAGGAAGCTTTTCTTCTTCATGCATTTTTCTTCTGGTTTCTGCACAGTACTTCTGGGTAGGCTCTTCTCCCAGAGAACTTTCTCAATAGCTATACTTTGCTCTTGAAGTTCAGCCACTGTCTCCAGCGTAAAGTAGAAAGGTAAAGCATTAATTAAAAAAAAAATAAAAATAGAGGCAAGGTAATACTTAGAGCCCTGTGAACAGACGCCAGGCAGAACAGAACTGATTCTTCTGGTTCATTTCTCCTTCCTCCCTGTGCATTTATGCTGAGTCAGATAGATGAAACTGTGCCTAGAGCAACGTTCTTCAAATGCTTTTTCTCTGATATGCAGAACACCTGTCCCCTCTCCCTCCTATTGCATTTAAAACAGTATAAATCTCATAATGGCATTTCTGTCTCTTTGTCTGGAGAAATGTATTCAAATCCACTGATATTTAACTACAACAGTAGCTCTTTAGTGGAGATGATAATTGGATACTGGCTAAATAGAGGTACATTT
This sequence comes from Odontophorus gujanensis, assembly GCA_013399175.1. Lineage (NCBI taxonomy): Eukaryota > Metazoa > Chordata > Aves > Galliformes > Odontophoridae > Odontophorus > Odontophorus gujanensis. Next base: position 300,267 of record VXAB01009743.1, on the reverse strand, counting down.
AGTAGTTCTACATTTGAATCTGATTCTGCTTGTTTTTTTAATAACAGCTCTCAGGCAATGAACCAGCAAGATATACTCTGACCCAATATAACAATTCTCATTGTCTGGATAACAAGATGTCCAACAGTTTATTATTCTAAAGGGAAAGGCAAGAAACAAAGTCACGGACAATTTAGGAACAACTTGTTCATCAGGAAATTCTTTCCTAACATTTGACATTTTTGTGGTTAGGTTATGTCCTGTGGTGTATATTCTTGTATCTCCTTGTCAGATGTGTTAATGATATTGCAAAAGGATCTCATTATCCATGGAGTTGTGTATAGCTTAAAAAAAATCCCCAAAAATTCTTTGACTCTAAGATTTTTGCAGCAGTGAGTTCTCAACCGAAGAGATTAAACTGCTATCTTTTATTCAGTTTAACTTTTATGTTATTCTGCCTAAGAAGAGGTATATCTGATTTATTTCTATAAACTATTAGTCGTTATGTATTACCTTATTACCTTTTTTCTTCTTAAATGAGCCACCTTCACTTACCTTCTGCAAAAGTTTTTTGTGCCTTTGGTATCCATGTCTCCACTTCTCAAGTACCTTTTCCCAAGAAATTACTTGCCCTATTGTGTTACCACTGTGCACTAAAGTTTTCTGCATGTTGACCTTTGTTTTTTTGACATTGTCTGGGTCATCTTCCAGAACCACCACAATTAAATTAGAAGTCAACAACATGCACAATTAGGTCAAATTCTGTCACATTTTGTATTACCTTGCATTTTATTTGTTGTTGTATTCTCTGTTCATCCAGCTTTATTGGATTCCACTGGAGTGCCATACAGTTTCCCTCATCTTAATTATCTTGTATAACTTTGTGGCATCTGCAGTTTTTTGCTGCCTTGCAACTCATCTTTAGATCTCTCATGGATCATATGAATAAATCTACCGTACTGTGGGGTTTTGGGGCAGCCGCTGACAACATTTGACACATTTTAATTTGACCATTATTCCTCCTCTTTAATTTCTGCTTCACAGCCAGTTTCTATCCGGTAATGGACTTCAGCTGTTTTGTGTTTCCCACTGTACCTGTAAGACATAGAGAGTTATTCATTCCTTTAATGATGCCCAGCATGGCAGCTAATTTTTCTCTTCCCATATAATCTATGGATACCAGGCTACTTGCAGCTGTTCCTGTCTCCTTGGAGGCAGGAGGCTCGGCTTCTTTCCCAAGGCAAAGCCTTCCCCTAAATTCCTAGGTCCCTTTGGGAAGCTCATAAGCAACACAAAGTTGCATAAGACAGTAGAAATAAGCTGCTCTTCCCTGTGGAGGAGGAAGGCTTCTCGTCACAGAGTCCCAAAGTCTACCAAACAGAGCAGTTAGTTGTCTCAGATGATCTGATCATTTGAGGGAGTGCAGTAGCATTGCAGTAAAATCACCACACAAATAGAGATGTCTCACAGATCTAGACTTTCTAGATAAGGGTCATTCGTAATTCATTGGTGGCTGGTCTAACAGTAGTGGTCATTATGATGAAGCAGTTTGGAGAAATCTGGAGTCATAGGAAGCTGTTGTGACTTGATAAATATTAACAAGTTAGTATCTTACAGGACATAAATCATCTTAGACACTTCTATCAGCCCTAAAACACAGCCTGTGTCTGCCCTTGTATTTAGGAGCATGGGTAGCTCCATAGACCTTCAAGTTCACTTCTATTTCAGTCTGGCAAGGTTGATGAAAAGCACTCACCAGAGGGCAGAGCCTGATTCTTGAACTGTAGTTATCGCTTAGCATATATTTAATTAATACTTAGTGTTCCTTGAATGACAGTGAATTTTTAACACTTACAAGCATCCACTGCTCAAGAGCGCTCTGGATCAAGGCTGTGTTCTCTTGCAACCAGAGGATTTTTCTTCACTGCAGAGGCAATATTTGAGCTCTTTTACTTTCATACTGTCTCTAGCAGAGCACCAGGGCTGTAAACAGTGCAGAAAACAAGATCTCCACCATCTAATCAGAAAAGTTGCTTCCTTTCCTTCATTTTGCTGTATGGGAATTAAAAATCAGAAAAAAAAAAAAAA
>VXAB01009743.1:172236-289417 GCA_013399175.1 Odontophorus gujanensis | reverse complement strand
TTCCTCTTTCTTTCTTTCTTTCTTTCTTTCTTTCTTTCTTTCTTTCTCTTTTGATGGTAAATAAATCCCATCTAACTAGTCAATTTTTATAGAGTATTTTTTCTTTGTGTAATTTGGCATAGAGATGAGTGAGTGTGAATATTAAAGGTCTATTTCTTACTCAAATCTTTCCTTACTTTTGGTTTCTAATGATAAATTCTGAGCAACAGAACTACTAATTTTCTGCACCTCCATTCAGGTCAACAGAACACCTGAATTTCTGTCTGACTCTCCTTCAATCTGACATTTTTTCTCACTGACAGTATTAGGAATTAGCCTGAAATAAATGAAAAGTGAGATCGGATTATTATTCTCATCAGACTTATCTCTAGTGTGTAAGCATTGATTTTACTGCAAAGAGTAAATCTCAATGCCTTCGACTGATTAATGTCCTGTTCCTAATTTGCATGCAGGGGTGCTATCTACCCAGAGGTCAGAGCAGAGGAGCGAGGTGAGCTACGTTAGTATTTCTTTCTCAATCAGGGGTTTTGCAGCAAAGATGAAGAGGCTGAGAAGGAAAGCATGTGAAGATCCATGCCCAGGGGATGAGATCAAAAAGGTCATTTTCAGCTCCATGATGTGCGTGTTTCTTTTAATCAGTTATAATAACAATCAAACTTACATAGCAGCAAAAATGAAATCTTGACTACTTCTGCTTATTCTGCATTTACCAGATTTAGCTCATCTCAAAATATATTTTTTATTAAAAAAAAATTACAATAGGGCTTTCCGGAGCTGTTTTCTGAGGCAGAGGAAACAAGCACACAGCAAGGGCAACCACAGGGAATGGTTCCCAGAAGCGTGGTGTGGGTTTAGTAAGATGGGAAAGGAAGCTGGGCAAGAAGTGGATAAATGGAAGTAAATTGTCCTTAAGAGTCTGGTATTTCCAGCTACTAATTAATGAAGGAGGTAATTACATAGTTGAAACATAATTTAGTATAATTAAGAAAACCCATTTCTTGGAAATGATGGATGCAGAGAGCGCCACTGGTTGTTCAACTTTAAAAGACCAAACCATGAAGCAATTTCTAGAGTAATATCTCCTGGAAAGGAAATAACTCAGAGAATATTCCACTGACTCTATTTTTCCATCACCAGTGTGGAGACTTCTCCACGTAACAAGTCTCTCTTGCTCTGTGAGGCCTCTCTGCTGCCCTTCAGCCTCTCAGTACAAGCTCAGCTTGAGCCTGGCTGAGGAACATGAGGCCTCCTGCCTTCAGCCCATGGCCCTCAGAGCACCTGAGAATGGGGCTCCACATATGATTGAAACCCATGTGCAAGAGTAGCTGGTAGCCAAGTGTAATCCATGGTTGACCTACACTGTTTGATTTTATGAAGTGTTTTAGGTAGTTTGAAGCTTAGGTACAAGTCCCACAAGATCTTGCAGATTGTGGGAAGGACACCAATTAGATCCACAGGGTCGATTTTCTGCATCCTTTTGAAGTGCCTAAATAGGAGGTTTTCTCTCATAGGATTTGTATATAAGAACTAGGCAAGGAAGAGAGGCTTATACAGTGTTTAAACTAGGGGAGGTCTGTCTAAGGGCTGAGTGTGTTTCAACTTGTGGCTAATAGGGTATTAGGACAGCTTGAGAGATTGCTTCTCTGTGTCCTCCAAAAGAAAACTGGAAAGAAAATAATGAAACTACAGTTTGTTCGTTCTCAAATGCTACACAGGATTTTTCCATCTTTCACAACACTAATCTAGTACATTCAGTGCTGGAAATACTATATATTTTGCCTTTGTTTCATGTTGGGGCTGTTCTAAGGCGCAGTGTTAGGCACTGTTTCCTGGCTGCATCCTTGGACAGCTGTGCAAGCTGAGTGCAGCACTGAGATCTCACTGCAGCAGATGGAGCACTGGGGACGCTTGCAGGAGTGGGTGGGGATCAACTCTCCCAAAATGGCAGCTCCTCAAGCAGTGGCTGGCATGGCAGGTATCTGACCATACCTCCACATCCCCTTTGCCCTCATCTCCTCATGCATTTTGGCAGGAGTGGCCTATTTGCAGCCTAGTCACATCTCTCCATCATCCTATTGGCAGCAAAATACATTTGTTACATTCCTGAGAAGCTCCCAGCCAGCCCTGTCTGATATACTTGCATTTCGTATGTTTACAGTATCTTGGTACACTCCTGATGTGTACTGACATCCCTAGATGTAATGTATTCAGGATCAATAAGTACCATTAAAATCTTTATGCATGTTTTAGTTAAGAGATAGGGAGTGTTTGAACAAGTCTTAAGTTAAGGGAGCATATGAAGTTGGCAAACATGCATTTTAAACTGGTTGTGAAGGCCAAATAACAGTTTAGTTACTCCTTCTTCTGAAACACCCAAACTTCTACCTTATGAGTTATTCTTGTTTATTATAATATAAAACAATAGCTTATTGGAAAAAAGAAATATTGAATTTTTCTCACTTGTGGCTTCTAAAGTTACCCCTTTTATGTTCACATAAAAATCCTGAGGGTGATTTTGATCCCTCTCTCCAACTTTTATTTTTTTTAAATCTGTCTAAATCTCACTTTTCTCAGCTTATTCAATTCTGCTCTCTATTCACCCTAAAATAAATATCTTGTTTTGATTAATGATGTTTCAATGCTCATTTAAGCAGTGTGAAATTGAATTAACAGTATTAGGTATATTTTAAAAAATATATAATGCTTATGGTAATATTTTCATTTGAAATTTCATTTTTAAAATACATATATGAGGGCCAATCTAAAAGTAATGCTTCCTATTTTATGATGTTGGCCCACGACATCAGAGGAAGGTGTTGGTGGGATGGCAGTAGAGGTTGAACCTTCCTGCAAATAGTCCATTACAGTTTGTTGCTGTGTGACAGATGGCGGCAGAGGAGCAGTTTGACAGAACAGTGTTTGACGTGAAAGTGCTTATAAAGCAAAGGAGTGGAACTGAATTCCTCCATGCAGAAAACAAATGGCACCCATTGACTCCCATCAACACTTGCTGAACGTTTATGGANTATAATATAAAACAATAGCTTATTGGAAAAAAGAAATATTGAATTTTTCTCACTTGTGGCTTCTAAAGTTACCCCTTTTATGTTCACATAAAAATCCTGAGGGTGATTTTGATCCCTCTCTCCAACTTTTATTTTTTTTAAATCTGTCTAAATCTCACTTTTCTCAGCTTATTCAATTCTGCTCTCTATTCACCCTAAAATAAATATCTTGTTTTGATTAATGATGTTTCAATGCTCATTTAAGCAGTGTGAAATTGAATTAACAGTATTAGGTATATTTTAAAAAATATATAATGCTTATGGTAATATTTTCATTTGAAATTTCATTTTTAAAATACATATATGAGGGCCAATCTAAAAGTAATGCTTCCTATTTTATGATGTTGGCCCACGACATCAGAGGAAGGTGTTGGTGGGATGGCAGTAGAGGTTGAACCTTCCTGCAAATAGTCCATTACAGTTTGTTGCTGTGTGACAGATGGCGGCAGAGGAGCAGTTTGACAGAACAGTGTTTGACGTGAAAGTGCTTATAAAGCAAAGGAGTGGAACTGAATTCCTCCATGCAGAAAACAAATGGCACCCATTGACTCCCATCAACACTTGCTGAACGTTTATGGAGACCAAACAGAGGGTGTGAGCACCATGAGAGGGTGGATGGTGTGTTTCTGCAGCAGTAACAGTGGCAGTCGGGCACCTTCAATGGGGTAGATTTGTACAAGTACACCATGTGCATTACTATTCAATGCCAGTGAAAATGCAGAGCTAACAGTGGTGACTGTGTTGGAAAACAGTGCTTTGTAGCTGAGATTTTGCTCTATCATATAGCATTATTGTGCTCTTTGTATCAACTGCTGTTTCCATGGAAATAAATAGGAGGTATTACTTTCAGTGTGACCTAGTTATATATATGTACATTTATATATATAATATATATTGATCAAGAACTTTTCTGTAATGTGGAGGAGGAAAATTTGAAGGAGAACCCTAAATTATCACCAGTGCTATGTCCATGAAAGCAGCTAATATCCTTGAAAACAAAACCAAAAAGTATTTTGCCTCTCCCAAGTGATGTTACACGCCAACCCAGAAATACTCTCATCTGAATTACTGATATTCTTTCACAGCAGTAGCTTGCTAATCCACAGACAGGAAAGGTCTCCACCACCATCACTTCCAGTCCTTAAAACTTAACACAGTGTGATGTGTGACATTCTTCCCTGCATGTCCTCATCACTCTGTATCCATTCAATCTGCAATATGCATATATATATATATATAAATTTTATTTTGCTGTGAGGATAACTCCCTATCCCAGTGAAGATATTTTGAGATGTAGAGTTCAGTAGAAATGTACATTAGACAAGTCTCAAACATACGCCTCCATCTCAGCATCACACAGTGCATACAGTAATTGCCAACACTAGCATCTACCACCTCATTTCATCTCGACCCACTCCTTCAGTTTAATGATGTTCATACCACTTGCATACTACCTCATATACCTTCAGTGGCTGTTGGAAGAAAAAAGGAGCTATTCCTTTTTGTTACAGATCTGTCTCACAGTATGATTCATTAATTTAACACTATCAAATTCTTGAAGCCACGTAGGCTTTATGGTACCATAAAGTGTCCCACCTAACACAGAATGTAAGCACCTTGCAGTACCTACCTAATACTGAAGTGATAATTGCACCGTTGCACTGTTTTATGAGGCAGTAATCCAGTTCCTGAGCAGATAAACTACAAGGCTGAAGGCTGAGTAGTTTGTCTTGATGGAGGAACTGTATTATTGCTGAGTAAAACAGTATGATTGTACCACTGCTACTTTTCTACTCTTGGGAGAGGAGTGTTTTGCTTCATGTTTTGTCATTGTTGTTTTAACTCTTTCAGTGTCCCTTTATCCAGATACTAAAATTAAACTATAACCTCTATAGATTTGCATGAGAAAAAAATACTTGCAGTCAGTGCAATCATATAATGTTAATGTGCTATACTACTGTTTGTAGGCAGGCAGTATTAAAGAATGACGCCTGCAAAGCAGTGAACTTCTGCTTCATAGTGGTCTAATGGCAGGTGCTAATAATACTAAGAGTGAAGCAGTTGCAACCTGAGATTTAGCATTTTTGACAAGTGGTTGCACACCACACTCAGCATGGTGCAAGGAAGTGTGGGTGCTGGCACAGCCCTGGGACATCTGTATATCAGCTGCAGGAGGCAATGCTGGCTGTGATTATCCAGACCCTCCGATCTTGTAGGATGAGTCTTGAAGATGGGGATTCCTGAGTTCTGTCACTGCTGAGAACTAGACACAACTCCCACAGACTGCCTAGCTGCCTGTCACCTCACAGGGAGGATTTGAGCCTCACACTGATTGCTTATCCCTTCCACAGAAGCACACGTGTGCAAGGGTGATTGTGCATGGAGGGAATTATTCCTCTTGCAGTTGATAACCTTGTGTGTTCTTTTGTTTCAACTGTTGTGTGCCTAAAGTGGCTCTTGATGACTTGGCCATCCTTCTTAAGCTGTTGTGTTTGTTATATGCAGCTTTTATGCTGAGCTGTACAAAATCAATAAATAACAATAAGAGGATCTTTCATCTCCTTTTCCTGCATGCCTCTATTTCTCTTCACATATGCAGGGAATGTTGAAAGGCAAAATTATTTCCAAATCAAATGATGAACAGTGCCCCTCGATAACTCTTGCTTATATAGGAGATTCTGAAGAGAAAACAAAAATGTTTCTCTGTCTTCATCATAACTTCTTTCCTCAGGCTTAATAGAAAAAGATAAAATGAGAACCATTACAAAGACACACGCCAATTTGCAGGCAGAATATACTGCAGGTGAGTAGGCATTCACCTTCAGAGATAAAACTGAGTCAGAGAGAAAGAATCCACATTGCCCTTAGATGGAATGATCGTTCACATTGCATTGGCTGTTTTTATGCTGGCCGTTTGTCACTCAAGCAGCAGACATCTTTTTGCTGTACTCTGGCCCCACAGTTCAAACAAAACGATGCTGTAATAGACGAAGCTGTCCAAGTCATGAGAGTTATTAAATGTCTCTTCCTCTGTGTATACACCTTGCCTTTCCCCTCACAGGATAAAAGACACACTCCCTTTAATTAAAAAAATAATAATAATAATTAAAAAAACAATTACCAAGGAAAAGTGGAAATTGCAGGGAAAGGGTGACTTCATATTAATGGCTGCTTGTGTCATGGTTTGCAAGAAGATAGAAGCCACTGCTAGATCCTGTTTTTGTTTTCCTTGTCACCTACTGCAGTTGAAGATGGCAGCCTAAGGAGAATGGCAATATCTGTGGGTCTCTCATATCCCCCACCTTCCCTGGGTGCTGGATGGGGCTGGAGGTGGGTTTCTGTCTCTATGGTCAGCTCTGACAACAGTGCAAACACACGCTGTCCCTGTTGAAGCTTCATTGCATGATCTGCAGTTAGACTGAGACCCTTTTTCTTCTGTGGATGCCTGTTACTTCAGGATGCCCAGCTTGAGATAAGCTAAAAGGGCTAGTTTTCAGAAGGTGCTGAATACATCTTTCTTTTTTCCTTCATTCCCTGTCTTCTCTTGAACAGAACACTTTCATAGCTCTGAAGTCCAGGACCTCCAGTGGCCAATTATTTTATAAACACTGTGGTTGCTCTATAGTTATTTCTGAAACACCATCCCTCTTATCTCTAGGCTACAGCTAGAAATGTAATGCAGCACATAATTGCACAAGTGTCTCAGAAAATTGTGCAAATGCAAATTAAATTGTAGGATATTTCACACTATGCACGTAACTCCTGATGCTTTTTTATAGGTAGCACAGTTTAGCAGTTTTTAAGATGTAGTGCTACGGTAGATATTAAATGCAAGAAAATGAGATGTAGATTATCTGCTCCAGTGTCCCTCCGCTGGACCCACTCCAACAGTTCCACATCTTTCCTGTGCTGGAGGTCCCAGACCTGAATTTCGTACTCCAAATGGGGACTCATGAGAGCAGAGTAGAGGGGTACAACCACCTCCCTCGCCCGACTGGACATTTATCTTCTGATGTAGCCCAGGATACTGTTGGGCTTCTGTGTGGCAAGCACACGCTGTTACTCACATCCACTTTTTTATCCACCAGGACACCCAAGTTCTTCCCTGCAGGGCTGTTCTCAAAGAGTTCTTCTCCCAGTCTGTATCTGTGTATGCCTTGACCCAGGTGAATGGGATGCAGTGCAGTGCAGCAAAATATATGCATCTGTACTTTCTGCTGTAATGAAGGAATTTGAGAAAAATTTTCAAGATTGACAAAAACATTATCACTTTTTGCCATAGTTGTGACTCTATTTTCAGTCAACATATCTACAAATTTTCAGATGGAATGTATAGATTTGCAATCAGACATTCAATTCAAAATTCCGATTCTGTCTCACACCAGATTTTTATAAGCTCTTAGTAGAAAGATACATCTCTAGCTTCACAATCATGCCTTATTCATGTCATTGCTTTTGTTAGTACACACATTTGTAAAAAACTGTTTCCAGGGGTAAAGCACAGGAAAAATAAAAATTCATCAAAAATCTCTGATGAACACTTTGAAAAATCACTAGGAATTGTAGCTACTTCCATCAAACCAGATGATACATTAGTTTCACAAAAACAAGATCAAATAGCCCACTAGTTTTAGGGTTTTTTTTTGCTCTTTTTTACATTTTAATAACAAGTATTAAAAATTGAAATGTTTTGTTACTTACATACATCAACTATTTTATATATTTTATGTGAGTTTCTCTGAAAGCAATGCCTCCTGTTCTATTATGTTGGTCCATGATGTCATGTTAGTGGTATGGCAGTAGAGGTTGTACCTTGTCACCAATATCCCATTACGTTTTGCTGCCATGTGACAGATGGCAGTAGTGAAGCAGTCTGACAAAATGGTGTCTGACATGGAAATGTGTATGAAGCAAAGGGGTGAAATTGAACTCCTCCATGTGGAAAAATTGATACTCACTGACATTCATTGATGCTTACTGAATATTTATGGAATCCAAAGAGTGGATGTGAACACAGTGAGGCAGTGGGTGCTGTGTTTCAGCAGTGGTGGTAGTGACAATGGGTCACCTACACTGGTGTAGATTTTTATGAGTGCAGCATTCAGACTCTTGTTCATTGTTGGCAAAAATGCATAGCTAGTAATGGTGACTGTGTTGAAAAATAGTGTTCTGTAACTGAGAATTTTCTCTACCAAATAGAGATTCTCTATTATTTCTATCTATTTGTGCTCTTTGTATCTGTTGCAGTAACTATAAAAATAAATAGGATACTTTGTTTTTGGAGTGTCATAGGCCCAAGACAGATTTCTCTTCACTAAATGCAGCTCATGCAAGCCAAAAGATTGGACAGTCATGCGTTAGGCTCACATGGGCCCACTTTGGCCCCTTTGGATGGCATCCTTTCCTTCCATCAGAAAAAATATGTGTAAGTGAATCAGATATGCTGAAGTGTGCTGTGTGCCATCTCTGTGCCAGCTGCCCAGAGAAGCTGTGGATGCTCCATTCAAAGCCTTGGACTCTTCCAACCCGAGCCATTCTGATTCCCTGAGACCTCTCCCCTACTGAGCTCTCACAGCTTGTCTCATCTTCATTCTTTCAGTGAGTCGCACTGAAAAATGCTTTTCTCATAAGTCCTCTAGCATCTCCTGTTTTAAGATTGTCCCTTAGCCACTGAGCCTTTAAGGACACAGTGTGCAAAGTTAACTGTCTTGCCTACATTACACCCTCTTTGGGATCAACAGAGACTCATAAGCAAACTACAACCAGCCAGCTTCTGGCATCTAACCACTTGGTCATCTCTACTCAATGACTTCTCACAGCTATGAATCATGCTAGGTTCACGTAGCCAAACAACAAGAAACAGAAAACAATACTATTTAACTTCTAATATTGTTTGCTTTTCCTCTTTAATTTTCCATACGTGAACGAAAGGAACAAAAAAAATAAATCTCCATTGCACCAGCTCACTATAGAGCTGCTCTGGCTTAGAGGCAGAATTTTTATGATGACATGTTTGTGTTTCAGAGTACATACATCAGCAGACTGGCTATTTGTTTGGTTTGATTTTTCCATATGACCTAATCTCCTTCCAAGTAATGTCTCCCGTCATCTCAGTTGATTCTATTCCTACATGTGCTGTTCATAGTAGCACTTTCAGCACTGACATTTCAATATAAAGGAAAGCTAAAGGCAGAGATTTCATTTCACAAGTCCCCTTTGGGCTTTTGGCAAGATGTAGTGAGATGCCAGTTGTTACTAGTCATTTTATTTGAACAAGAATATACTAGAACATTCGACAAAGCAGTGTATATTCAACAATACTTCCTTCTGGTACATACACTGTATTTTGCCATAAGTGCTATGAAGGAGTCCAGTTGATCATGCAAAATCTTATTAGGCTTTTCTAGAATCTTCCAGACCAGTAGTTATTCAAAGTGCAAGAAAATTTTGAAGGCTACAGGTTGTAATCTTTTCTTCTTTCTCCCACCACCCAATTAACAAATAGAAACAAAAATTGAAAGGTATTGTGACCTATGTTTATAATCAGAAAGGCCTGATGCTATGAAACTGTTGTGGTTTTTTTCCCTTCTAAATCACCCAGCTGCATTCCTTCTTCTAGTATCTCATCTGTTAATGTATTGCTAAATGTTGAGACTGTGTCACTATTTCCTGTGCACTTCTCATGTGTCATTAAAATATTTGGATGGATGATAAAAAGTAGTAATTTAGCACTTAAGACTACTGTGACCATGACTACTGTAATCTTGTCATATCTTAGCCCTATTTGATTTTAGTGTGAGACACTTACTTGCCTGCTAAGACGCAGATTTCTTCCAGAATTTCCCAGCCAGGGCAGAGCACTCTACTGAAGAAGGGTATGGTTTGTCCTGAACTCCCTAGCGAGCAAACAGCAGTAAGCCTTCACCTGTTGCTGCCTGAGAAAGACACAAAAATGTTGAGAGATTTTTGATAAAGGTAGGAAAAGTTGGAAAATACCCAGAAGATGTTATTCTCATGTTCCTGATACACCAAGAGATCCTACTTTTTCCTGCTTGTGACCCCATTCTGCTTTCCTCCATGCTGACCAGTACTGGCAGGTTATTTGCTGCTTCTGGTGAGCTCAGATCTGCTCACTGCCCATGGGGTTCTCGTATTCCAGCATAGCTGATCAAAATGTTATGGCTGTTCTTGGATCCAGCACAAGTAGAGTTGAAACCAGAACAATGAAACACTGTCTCAGGTTGGCCATCAGAACACTTATTGAGGTTTGCACTGTTGTGCACAAAGACCAGTGCATGAATCTCTGCTGTAGCCCTTTGTACACTGAAACTGGTACTCAACCCAATCAAAGTGATGACAATTTGGACACACTGGCACATGCTATCAGTAGCACCTATAGCTACTTACACAGAGTAAAGAGAAGTGACTACTTGCACAGTTTAGTTTTAGAAATCCAGCTCAAGTAACGGAGGTAATTTAGCTACCCAATTGAGTACAGTTCCCCTCATGCAGCTCGTGGGAAGATGCTCCTCTGAAAGGCGGGAAAGTCACACAGCTGTCAGACCAGCAACCCAGCAGAGGCATGGCATGCTCCCACGCTGAGGCAGAATGAGACCTTCCAGAGTTGATAGACTTCAAAAGAGGAAATAATCTCCTTTCCCATCAGCAGGAGCAACTTTGGAGGTCAACTGGGCACTCTGAGGACTCTATTGGCACATCAGAGATGTGAAAGGTGGTTACTGACCTAAAATGTCTTTAAGTAATTAGTAGAAGTACATGTCTTTCTACTGCTCCACTGTTCATCATTAAGCTTCCTGCCCCAAATAAACCAGTTTGTTTTACAACAGCTGTTTCTTTAGCCACAGTGTCTTTTTTCCTCTTCCACAGAGAGACAGTGTGGGTCTGTAAACATGCTTAGAGTACTGGCCTGGTTTTGTGATTTCTGTGTTGCTTATTTTTTTTCCCTAGAAACTGCATCATTTGTTTCCCTCTGGTGTTGTTTATTTTATCATGCTCTGATGGACACCAAGGTCACAGTTTTTTACATATTAGTTACTCAAAATATTTCCAAGGGGTCATCTTGCCTGCCATCTTTCTGCCAGCTCTTTTTTTGTCGGGAGCTGTTCTAAAGGATTCCCATTTCGGTGGTCCACCCACCTACATGAAGTCTAAATCATGGGTGGGTGGTGATTTAAACTGAGTGAAAGAAGAAAAAACATCTGCAGCCCTTGTCCTGTGAACTCTCCATTAATGAGCACAGAAATCACACTCTAGGTTCTGTAAACCTCATTTAGATGTGCCAATAAGAGCCAGAACCATATTAAAGGCCTGAAACTGGAAAAATAATTAAGAAGACTCAATGCCAATTACTTTTCATCTTCAAACTGCTGCTTACAGTTCATACCTAACAAATACTGAAAGGTCATGAGCATTTTTTTTCTTTCTCTTATGAGCAGGCTATTTAGATTTCTTCTTCATGTTCTCAGCACTCTGTGGTGTGGTACAGAAAGACTCCGATGTACTTCAAGCCAAACAACTAATCTCTCATATTAAATGTAAGTCAAACAAGGACAGTCCATTTTTCTTTTTAATCACTGGCTCTATTCAGAGCATTTCCTCTATTTTCCTTAACTTTTTCCCTACTATTGCAGGCAAGGCAGTGGAATTGTAATCATTTTTAATCAGGTTTAATTATGTACTTTATTCTCATTCTTTATCTCTCCTACTTGCTAAAATGGTGAGTTTCTGTTTCATTCTGCTTCCTTTGTTGAAGCACTGTATAGCTATCAAACAACAACCTGTGCCTGTGTAGACATAGGTGCCTGTCACAGAAGCCTGCCCTGACTTTGGCATCACCGTTTCAGCTACTCTTGGAGTGAAAGTGAATGTCAGGCATGTCTTGATCGGCAGTGAGTTTGTACATTGCTGTGTGACAGTGTGCCCTTGGAATTCCCCCACATCACAAATTCTGAAGCATCTCTTACACTGATAATAGGTATGCATTGTACCTATCGTATTCATCTCAGGGGTCTGGTGCTTCAAAGAAGATGCCAGGCTAATTCTCATAAATATTCCTCAGTTTATTAATGCTGAAAGGTGTCCCTCTCATCTTTTGATTTTTCGAAGTGCAGTTCTGAGGGAAAAGAGTTACAGGCTTGGATTTAAAAAAAATCCTATTGTTAAAAGTAAAATGCTCTTACCAATGCTATCATGAAAACGTTAGATTGCTTAAATAATTATAAAAATCAATTGAATTTCATTTGTGCTTGTTCTGATTTACTTATTTTTCTTTGCTTTATGTCAGCCAGTAAGGGTCGATGAATTTACCACATATTGTTTTCTATGATTTCTAATTCCAGGTTTTCATATACTCGGAAGCATTTGAATTACAAGTGCTACAGGCAAGGGTGCAGCATATTTATTTCTCCATTTTAATCAGCACTGAAATGATAATCAAAAACTCTGTGCTGAAATATTTATATTTTATTTATACTTGTATTTTAGTTTAAAATAAGCAACACGATGCAGATACTTGGAATGGGGAAGAGATCTTTGTCCCCTCTCTTTCTTCAAATTGTCCCGGGTGAGCCTCGGTCAAAATTTAAGGATTCACAATGCAGGTCTTCACTCACTTTTGCATCATTTTCTGTCTGCTAGTGTGCAGAGCGTCATGCTGCTTCCATCTTTTTGTAACCTATTGCCATTCTAGTGACCTTTCTTTCTTTTCTCCAGCCTTCTTAAAAGTGAGCCATAGGCCAAAAAAACATGGGGAAAGATGAAAATGGAAACAGAATTGGCACTTACAGTTCCAGCCAGCACATTTTTTTCTACTCAAAAGGGAAATATTTGTAACCTTGTCCAAAATGTAGACATATTTTTAAACTAATGTTGACAGGGGTGGGCAAACTTCAGCAAGAGTGTTTATTCTAAAGCTCTGTTTCTTACTCAGTAAGACATTTTCTGTCATGATGTATGCTAAGAAGGGTATATAGGCACTTTCCAGGTTGCAGTAAGGTTTTAGACATTCTGATAATTTGGCTATCATTCTCCCAGTCAAATCTGAGGGAAACGCGGGTTTGCTCCTAAAGTTGGTTTCTAACAACCCAATCGAGACTGGATGTGGGCAAGGTCATTTAACAGCTGAATGGCCATCATTGCTTTCTGAGTGAGCAAAGTAATAATAGATGGGAGGAGGAGTGAGTCACAGCTATTGAAAGCATAAAGTTAAAAAAGAGCTTTTAGACAGCTGTACTATCAGGAGATGCAAAAAAAAACCATACATATTGAGTTGCTATAGCATAGATCTAGTGAGCCTGTTATTGATGGGCAGAAGGTTCACAGCAGGCTGTGCCAGGTTATTTTCATTAAGACTGGAGGAATCTAATGAATGTAGAGGCAGCAGAGCTTGTTTGTCAGGGAGAGAGATGCTCTCAATTTGAAATGGGAACTTTGACAATATAAGGATGTCATGAGCCAGAGGTGAAATCCTGGCTCTGTTTAAGATTTGAAGGAAATGGGATTTTTCCTTTGGCTTCAAGGAAGCCAGGAATTTGTGCCAGAAAACTACTACATCTAACGCTGTAAAATGTAACAGTCACACAGGCAAAGAATAGATTTAGCTGATGCAGAATTTGTCATACGGCATTGCTGTTGCATCTGTCACAGCGCCTGAAGATGAGAAAGTACTAGTAACAACAACAGAAATTGAATCTGTGTCTCTCTTGTGACAAATGTCACCTGAGTTAGCTATATGTGTGATTTTGACTGAAAATCTGAAACTGGAAATGGATAATGGAGTTGTTTATTCTTTGGCAGTTGGTGAAAAGTGCAGAGGTAACTGCTGCACTTTAAATCAACTGTTGATATTTTTTATATGATTAACAAGGATTTTAAGGTTCACGAGGAATGAGTGAGGCTGTTATCCCTGCGCGGCACTATAAAAAGGATTTTATTTTTAATCCTGTGAAGGGCACCGTGAATTGCTTTGGTGGCTTTGACAAAATAACAGCTGTGGTGACTGACGGTTCTCCAGCTGTGTTGGGGGGAGTCAGCAGCTTTATTGGTTTACTTAAAAAGAAATATGGAGTGAACTTCCTACCTTTTCAGTGAATGAGGCACTGAAAAGCCTTGTGCAGGAAGGCACTAGAACTGGCAAATGTCATGAACGTTGTTAAAGTGATTAACCTTGTTAGAGTACGAGCAAAGCTTTCAGCATCTATTGCTCTGTCTCTGCCACTAAAGTTGCTGAGAACACAGTTTGGGGATTGGTTTCTTCAAATGTGTAAAAAGAGGTATTTTGAGAAATGAGAAATATTTTGTCCTTAAAGAATTAAATGTTAATTGTCATGATGAAGCCTTCTAGAGTCAATAAACCACTTCCAGACCTTACTAGCACAAATTGTTCACTACTGTTGCTTTTGTGCAACATGGTATTTGCTTATAAAGTAATTCTTGCCACAAGTTTACTTTTAAAATAAACTTTAAAGATATTGGAAAATACAATGGGCAGAAGACAACTATCTCTGCCTGCTTATCTGATACATTTCTGCTACAACACCAGATGAAAAATGAATTATCCATACAAGTTGTTAATGTGATTTATTTATTTTTGCTGTAGCTGGATTAAAATACTAACCACTGCCTTTTTTCACATCAAAAACATGAGCAGATACATTTTGTTCTTGGAGACGGGAATACTGTAGTCCTTGCACAGACAAAAATTGTGTTGATTCAGCAATTCTAGCAGTTAGACCTGAAGGACATGGAATGATACCTGGCATCCATGTCCCCGCAATCTTTTGGACAGTGAAGTGGGTTGAGAACTGATTGACCGGCAGAGGGCAGAGGGTTGTCGTGGGTGGTGCAGAGTCCGGTGGGAGGCCTGTAACCAGCGGTGTCCCCCAGGAGTCGGTGCTGGGTCCAGTCTTGTTCAACATCTTCATCAATGACCTTGATGAGGGCATAGTGGCCACCCTCAGCAAGTTTGCTGATGATACGAAGTTGGGAGGATTGGCTGACACGCCTGAAAGCTGTGCTGCCATTCAGCAAGACCTGGACAGGCTGGAGAACTGGGCAGTCAGAACCCAGATGAAATTTAACAAAAGCAAGTGTAGAGTCTTGCACCTAGAGAGGAATAATTGCATGCACCAGTACAGGCTGGGGGATGACCTGCTGGAGAGGAGGTCTGTAGAGAGGGACCTGGGTGTCATGGTGGACAACAGGTTGACCATGAGCCAGCAGTGTGCCCTTGTGGCCAAGAAAACCAATGGCATTCTGGGATGCATTAAAAAGAGCGTGGCCTGCAGGTCAAGGGAGGTGATCCTCCCCCTCTATTCTGCCCTGGTGAGGCCTCATCTGGAGTACAGTGCCCAGTGCTGGGCTCCCCAGTATAAAAAAAGACAGGGATCTTTTGGAAAGAGTCCAGCGGAGGACCACAAAGATGGTGAAGGGCCCGAAGGATCTCCCCTATGAGGAAAGGCAGAGTGAACTGGGTCTCTTTAGCCTCGAGAAAAGAAGACTGAGAGGGGACCTGGTCCAAGTTTATAAATATCTGTGGGGGGGGGGGCAAAGTGGCGAGGCCAGACTCTTTTCAGCAGCGTTTGGAGACAGGACAAGGGGGAACGGACAGAAACTGCAGCACAGGAGGTTCCGCACGAATGTGCGCAAGAACTTCTTTATGGTGAGGGTGACGGAGCACTGGCACAGGCTGCCCAGGGGGGCTGTGGAATGTCCTTCTCTGGAGATATTCAAGACCCACCTGGACGCCTACTTGTGTGACCTGGTGTAGGGAACCTGCTTTGGCAGGGGGGGTGGACTTGATGATCTATTGAGGGCCCTTCCCACCCCTATGATTCTATGATTCTTACACTGTGAAGTTTGAGCAGGCAACCAGTGTTGGATATCAAGTTACATGTAGCAGTTTGGACATGGCAAAAGTAAGGCATTGCTTTTAGCCATGGGGATGGAGTACAGAGAGCTCCATAATCAGCCCATTGTTGTCCACCTGCAATAACCTGCAATTCTTCTGCCTGCAGAAGGAGGAAAAAAAAATGTCAGAAAACATGGTTAATGGGAGCTGCCCCAATCAATATTCCTCAAAAATTAGAGGAGCCTGCTTCAAAAAAAATAAAAACAAACAAAAGCCTTTCTTCAATTTCAAAGAAAACCTCCTAAGCAGGAGAAATTCCTCTGAGTTTTGAATGCAATGAATGAAATCAAAAAGCATTGATGTATCTGTATCCATTTTCCTCGTATGACCCCAGTAAGAAGTATCAATACAGATTTAGGTAACACAGTAACATAGAAAACTCTTGAAGTAATCTCACCACTGTAGCTTTTCTTTCTGCGTCAGAAATAAACGCTTCTGTTTTTTAATGGTAACATTGTTTCTGTTGGCATTTTGGAATGCTAACCATCCTTCCAAATGATAAGCTATAATGGGCTACTGTGGGAAGAAATGGGGAAATGAAATCAAACCAGTGTACTTCCCTTTTAATCTAGGTTTATGTCTGTTTTTTTTTTTTGTTTGTTTTTTGTTTTGTTTTGTTTTTTGGGGGGTTTTTTGTTTGTTTGTTT
Organism: Odontophorus gujanensis; assembly: GCA_013399175.1. NCBI lineage: Eukaryota > Metazoa > Chordata > Aves > Galliformes > Odontophoridae > Odontophorus > Odontophorus gujanensis. Next base: position 272,777 of record VXAB01009743.1, on the reverse strand, counting down.
GTTTGTTTGTTTTTCCAGTGTAAGAGTCATATTTTGTTGTAGGCCATAGCAACATTACAAAAAGATCATTTGGCTTTTCAGTATAAGAAATTTCAGTTCTAAAGGAATTCCTTCCACCTTCGGAAAACATTGGTATAAATAAGACCAGACAAGTGATTGTGCCTTTCTTGAGAATTACTGGTGCTATAAATTTTAGTTAATCCCACACTCAAGCAGTAAGCGCTCTAAAGTGCCAGGCCTTTAAACACGTGAATAGCTGACAATTTGCTTGTGTTTAAAGCTAAGTGCCTGCCTAAGAACTTATAAGATCAGGATCTAAGGCAAAATGTGTTACCAAAGTAGCTTAAACCCCTAATTTCAGACCTGTAATACTGGTATTGTTTGATTCTTGTGTTACAGGTGGACTGTCTTACCTGTTCACAGCAGGACCTCTGAGAAAGCACGGCAGTGCTTTCACGTCTTGCCTGCTAACACTACAGAATAAGATATTTGTGCTGTGTCTCAGTGAATCTGTACTTCATGCACTTGAAAAGGCCACCACGTTCATCTTCTCCTGTCTCCAAAACAGGTAGGGTTACCTGTATTAACACAAACCATCTGCCAAAATTTTATGGGCACTCTGGAAATTCCAGAAACTTGGTACTTCACCACACCTCCTTACATTCTAGCAGCCCTTATCTGCCAAAGGCAATTGTTTATAATCACAATCAAACAACTCACCTGCTTCTATCATATGCTATTTCTGATGCTGTAGACTGTAAGGAAGACTTAATGAGAAGGACTGTAGACCCACTGTATCTCAGGGAGTTGTGTATTTAAGGAAAGAAGAAAACAAACACGGAGTTCTTCATGCTTGTGGTAAGTGATTCAAGTGTATATGAATTTTACTTGTTTTCATAATGGTGTTTTATTTATTTATTTATTTATTTTGTTACTTGTAGGTGTTTTGCACTGTGAGATGGCAACAAGTAATATAACCTTTTATCTAAAAGTGTATATGAAAGACCTTGTAAAGAAGGAAAAGAGCAGGTGTAGCAGAAATGCTGTTATGGCCTGAACCAGTGATTGAGCACCTGGTGGGAAGGCAGAGCCAACCCAGGAGAGCTCAGGTGCAAGTAATGGACCTGAGTGACCAGAAGGTGTGGAGCCATGATCCATCCCTTCCCAGTCCTCATTTCAGGGTTGACAGTGGAGATGAGTGTATCTCAGTGGATATTCTTTGTACCTGAGGTCTTCTAAAGGTAATCAGTTTTTCTTCCTTTCTTCCTGGGAAAAGCCTAGAATACTCTTCATCCTAGAGTTTCCTCTACCAAACCTGCTGATATTTCTGTGTAAATGAAAGGTGGGTGGAGGCGTGTTTTTACAACCAACAGATGACTGTGTTAAATCACCCCGCCTAAAATCCCCTGCAGTTCCAGCAAAGTGCTCAATGTAGCTCAGTCAGCTACTGTAGCTTGGTAGTGATAGCGAAAGTTGAAACTACTAACCTGTTCAGCTTGGTCTTTCAGGTGTATGAACTGGAGAAAAAGCTGGTAGTCTAAGTGGCATGTAGAAATTCATTCTTTTTTAATTACTGTACATGTAACATCTTTTTCTATCGAACTGTGATTGATTTACCTTTAATGAATGCCATAGTTCAGCCAAGCTGAATGCATTCTTGGACTTCCAGGGAATTAATTCCTAATTGCAAACACTGTTTTCACAAAGGCATTTGCAGATCATCTCAAAGAACTTGTTAGTAGCATCTGCCCTTTTTTTTTTCCAATGGATGTAAGGTTGTGTAGTACATTCAAAACCCTTGGATTTAGCAGCAAGTAGGGAAAAAAAAGCTGGTGCAGAGTCTGGGTGCAGACTTCATATTCTGAAGCTTATTGATTAGAGGAGGAAATACATTTCTGCAGATACAGTTACTACCAACTGCAGGACTGAGGAGGGAGTGAGGGCAGCAGGCACTTGGGTAATAGAGTTCTTGGAAGTAGGGGGGCCTGAATACAAACTGTAATGGGCTGCTCAAGGACCAGCTGTGAGCTCATTCAATGATTGAACCTGACCAGTCTCAGGTGTCTGTGGTGTGGTCTTGCTGATTACAGCCTCTCAGCAGAAAAAGTCTGAAATAACTAAAGGTGCTTCAAAGCACCCAGTTTGAGTCTCGTGATTGGGCTGAGTCTTCCAAAAGACCTGAGCATACGCATACAGCTCTTAAAAACTGAGATTCAATTTTTAGTGCCTCAATTTCATTCTTCAAACTGGAAAGGGAGTATTGGGGCTTGTACATTTCTTCCTTTAGAAGATTTTTGAAATTGTGACCTTTAATCTTGGTACCTCCTGAATCATTTCTCTGTGTGAAGAGAGGATATAAGTTACTGTGGACTCATTTGAGGATTTACAGTACTTTAACTGCTTACTGTCTGACCCACAGCATTTGCCTTGAAATACAAGGGCTGATTTGAAGCTTTCTCATGTAGCAGATGTTGAGTTCCTACATAGTGAGCAAACACCGTGTGCAGTGGGCTAAATATTCTTTGTCAGTGTGTTAAAGTATCTGGATTTATGACTGCTGATGTCTTCAACCCTCTTGTGCAAACATTTGAATGATTTGATTTACTGGTAATGCTGTATGTAAGAAGATGATTTCAGAACTGGAAGTGTTGGTTATAGGGTGCTTTAAATCAGTATGTAAAGAAAAATCTTGTGGTCTTGCCTGGTACTCATTACAAGTCTCTTGTCCTTATTTTCATCTAATCCTTTTTCTTCCCTCCTTCAAGTGTCTCCCTGTGCTCATTCAAACTAAGTGTTCTGTTCAAGTACTGTATTTTAATATTTCTCTCTTCTCTGGGGAGGAAAAAAAAATCAATGATGGGGAAAAGTAGAGCAGCAGGGAACTGACCTGGCTATACTTTAAGCCAGTGATGTCTGTGATAAGAATCTGTTGAACTGTGTTTTAATCTAACTTAAGAACATAAGTATAACTGAAAAAAAAAAAAAAAAATTAATTATAAAGTGCCTTGTTAGACTCCACCTTATTCAGAGTGCTTAGGCAGGATGAAAGCACCTTAAAAAGGGTGCATGCTACCATATCCAAGTGCGTAAGTCTTTGTATTAATCACTTGCATAAAGCAGTAGCAACACATACATGGAAATGTATGATTAGAATTTTAATTTTTTACAGTAAAACTAGCTCCTGTGAGCAGAATTACTAAAATGTGAAAGCTTATAAAACAAGTGATAGATACATAGAGGCATGTGTGCTAACTTGGCTGTTAGTTTATTGTGTTAATTTCTTGGAGTGTTAGAAAATAAGAACCTCTGTAGACATTGTCCTGCAATTCAGATGATGATTGAAATGATTTAACTGCTGAACTGTTTTCTGTAATAATGGCTATATTAAGCAATTAACATCCTGTTGATGAAGTAGTCCACATATTTGTGGGAGGTTCAAGTTCAGTCCCCTGCTTGGAACCAGATGAGCACATAAAGCTGGTTGTTTTTTCTTCTGTGGCTTTCCTATGGAAGTCCACCTGGAAGGAGACAGAGGAACCAGAAAAGTTCCCAAGGAGCCCCTAGAGGTCCCTTGTTTCAGAATTCTCTCCTTGTTGGAAGCCCTATCCAAATAAAAGGTCCACTCCCCTTCCACAATGAATCAATATCTTTGTAATGATGAAAGAGTTCTGATGCCATCAAGCACTACTTTGATTGTGAATCAAATGCAACAGCATTAAGGTAGATGCTTAAATTATAACATACTGAGTAGAAATTGAACAGGATAAGACACAGATCTGAATTATCTGAATTTCTTCCTACTTCCATTTGTCCAGAATGACAGAGGTGGTTTTAATACACACAGATGCTGAAGGATGCAAATTAATATCTCATTTTTGGGGTGTCAGTTTTTCTAAGGTAGCAGTTGTTTTCCTAAGCAAATGTAGGGCTTGCAAACACCCATTCTGTATGATCCTCTCAGCTGGAGGAGCTAAAAGGATATGGTTTCCGTTTCTCCAAGTATGTCACAAAGTGACATAGTTTCATAAGTATGGTGATGATGGGTTGACGGTTGAACTACGTGATCTTAGTGATCTTTTCTTACTTCAACAGATCTACAGAACAGAGCTGCCAAGTTTCTGGAGGTCCTAGAGGTAGTATATCTGCAGCGAATCATTGATTTTAATGGCAAGTTAATGTAGTCACTGTGAAGTTGCTATTTTCATAAATCCTGTGGTCTTTGAGATGGGAGGCATCTGTGTTTCACTCTGTAGAGTCTATTTTGCTCTCCCTCTGGAAAGAAACCACATGATTTTTTATTATTGTTATATTGTTAGAAGACAAAGTGAAACCCTGAAGTTGTGACTTGGTATAACTCTTTCAGATGATGGGTAGGAATCCTGCACTATCAAGTTTATAGTTGTAAATGACACAGCAGTGTTATTGGAGGAAAAAATTTATTTCACCTGGACAATTTTCTATGATTTTCTTGTGAATGACACCGACATGATCTTCTGAAAACCAAGTGTTAACAGTTACTGCAACAAATTAGAATTTACTTTCTATGCATGCTATACACATCTGTTTCTTTTTGGTAGCAGGCTTTTTTTTTTCCAGAGTAAAACTTGGGCTAGGTCGATTTAAATTACCGGGATTATGGTTCCATGGATTCTGTTCACATTCTGCACAAAAAAATAAACAAAAAATCAATCCTCATATAAAGGCACTTGTTGCTGGATTCTCTCTGCTTCACCCACTTATTGGTGGTTTGGAAGGAATTAATGAGGCACAGATCATGAGCTGATGTTATAGTTGTTCAAGGGCTTTTTTCTTTTGCTTAACTCTGCTAAATAAGGACCGTTAAATCTCTGTTACTTTTAAGTGCAGTTTTAATATTTAGAAATTATTTTCTCATTAATCTGTGACTAACCATTAAATGTAATATTTTCACCATGACTGTAGTGAAAATGCCCGTGTAACTTGTCGGCTTTGTCCTAGGCATATACAGTATTGTAATAGCGGATGTTATCCTCCTGAAATACTTCTGTTTTCTATTTAATTTGCATGCATGAATTATTATACCAATTTTGGTTATCAGTAAATTACTAGGGTTTTTTTTATGGGAGTGACGCATACTGAAGCTGAAGCCTTCTGCATCCTATGACCTAAAAGTCATTCTGACAGAGATGCTTAACTGTTTTCTAAGTGCCTCATTTCTAAGTGCAAATGACCTTTATAAAAGGTGCTGAAATGACAGTGCTGAAGAATGGATCCCCATTAATCTTTCCAGGAGACTTCAGCATAGGCTGGAGATAGCAGTGCTACATGAGCTTACTGTACCTTTGCTGCAACAGAACATGCAAGTATACTACTGGCAGAATATAGAAAAGATATACATCAGCTGGTCAGTGCTTTCAGCTGCAGGTTCAGTCAAAATGTATGTTTTGTCTGAAGTTGTCCAGAGAAGGCCAACAGAGCTGGTGAGGGGTCTGGAGCACAAACCTTATGCGGAGTGGCTGAGGGAACTGAGGTTGATCAGTCTGGGGAAGAGGAGGCTCAGGGGTGATCTTATTGCTCTATACAGCAACCTGAAAAAGAAGTTGTAGAGAGGTGGAGGTTAACCTCTTGTCTTAGGTGACAGAGGTAGGACTAAAGGTAATGGACTTAAGTTGCTGCAGGGGAGGTTCAGGTTGGGTATTAGGAAAAATTTCTTTCTAGAAAGAGTGGTGAGGTATTGGATCAGGCTGCCCATGGTGTTGGTGAAGTCACCATCCCTGCAGGTGTTCAGGAAATGTATTGATGTGGCACTGAAGAGCATGGTGGTGATGGGTTGATAATTGGACTTGGTATCTTAGAGATCTTTTCCAATGTGAATGACTCAAGTCAAAATACCTAAAAGAATCTTCCAGACCAGCAGCAGAGGGGACCTAAACTGGAGTGAAAAAATTTTGAGTACTGTTCCCAATGTACTAAGGAATTGAATTCTTAAAACCATTTGACCCAGGAGCTCTTGGAAATTTCTTAATGCATTGGCTTAGTGTTGAAACTAAGATCCATCCACAGGGTAATATCAGTTCTGCTTTGCAGGTGTTTCTGGTATGGATACTAATAACATGACAGAGAAGTCCTGAGAAGGGCAGGGGTAATTGGTATCTCCAGTGTGTAGTCTGTGCTTCTCTAGAGGAAAATGCATGGTTGAGGCTTCACCAAGACTGATATTGAAGTATCTGGTATGAAACTGATAAATAAAATACTCTTTTATGAAGTTCTCAAAGCATTGGGAAATACAGATGTCAGGCAAAAGTTCAGTGTGAGGCACACAGTTCTTTAATTCCATTTCTTCTCTCTATTTAAATATTTGTTGCATGTTTGTTGCACTGAAGGGACATAAGGTTTGATGCTTCATGTTATTTTCAGTACCTCCTGACTCAGCCTGCAGGACTTAGATGGGTTATAGGAATCTGCCTGCTCTTCATCTGAATGGAGGTTTCTGAAAATGGAGGTCAGCCCTGATGGGTGAATATTTGTATTTCCTACCAAGCATAAAGGAATCCTTCTAGAAGGGCAGGGAAAACTAATGTGGAGTTGAAAACTAAGAAAAATAAGTTCCAACAACCTCAGCTTTACAGTAGGTTGACTGAATTGATAACTTGAAAATGACTACTTTTCTCCCCTCCTCTTGCATTTTCATAGCCCAAGAAGTAAAAGTTTATTTGGTGAAAATGCTTTTAATTTAAGGACTTCTAGCCAAAGAAGTAGCATGAAGTTAATTGCAGATGAAGGGAGGAGAGGGCTTTCTAGGGAGTGCCTGCTGTTGCTGACTTGCAGGCAGACAAGTTTATCTGGTACTGACACTGAGCAGCACCTGGGGTGTTTCAGAAGACTTCACTTCCAGGAGCCCCTGGAAGTGTCAACAGTGGCTGGCACATCAAGGACAGATATATGCTTATTTGCATACGTGTATGTTCTTAGATGTGCTTCTGCACAAGTTTGAGAAGGATGTCTATCCAACCTACATTTTACCCCTGCATACTGGACTGNTTATATATATTTATATTGTATTATAATTGAAATATAACTGAAATATCTTTCAAGTGCTTTTTGTGCTTCTCAAAAGGAATTTTGATATGTAAGTACTCTGCCTGCTTCCAAGTATTTTTCTGCTTAGCACTTGCATTGCTGTATGCTTCTTCTCATGAGAGAAGACCAGATTTGTACCAAAGAAGGCAATGTCTTCTGGTTTCTTGCATTTATCGAATAACACGTGCAGATGGGGATGCAGTGGAGTACTGATTCATGGAGGAAGCTTGGACTGTTTGTTAATGGTGAAATTACCAAGAGCTATCATGTTCAGCCTTATTGTATTTCCTTCTTCTCTGTTCATTTGCTTGTTTAAATATTTTATTCAACTTCTAGTTGTAACAGCAGGATAGGAAATACCTTGAGGGAGAAGCAAAGGTAAAATCTACTTTTATAGTTCATTGTTCTACAAGGAGAAGTTGAGAGTATGGAGTTCTATACAAACTATGAATTGAAAGCTCCAGCCTATGAAGCTGTGTTAGGGTTCTGTTGCTTGTTTCTATCAACAGGGAGGAAAAAGGGGAAACTGAGAAAGATGCATTAGAAGATAAACAGGGAAATATCATAAACGTATGATGTCTCAAGTACTCTCAGAACTAGGTTTGGCATTCTCCTGTGAAAAATATATTAGTCTTGTCCAATAACATGATGTTTTAGACTGTTTTTTTTTAAACTATCTTTATTTCTCTGACAGGATTTTTGCATTACATGTATACCTATCTACTGTCATAGCTGATTCTTACTCTGAAGTAAGAACTGGTACAATTCTAGGCCAAAAGACATTTTGAAGCATCTGTACTGAGGTGGATGTCTCAGGAAATAAAAATCGCTTTGGCAGCATGCCTTTGCTTTGTTTTGATGCTTAATGTTTGGAACAGATCCATGGCTGATATGCGTGCATTAAATGTAAGAGCTTCTTTGTTTATGGTTAAACATTTTTGTATGGGAGGTGTTTTTACTACTGACAATTACACTTCATTCACTCTTTTGTCTTTTTCCTTTTCAAAACTTAAGGCTATCTCTGCTCCATTTCTAATATATGTTAAAATGTGCTTTAATGTATTTACTATTATTTACAGTATTTTTGCATAATTCTAACCAGAACTCCACTAATTATAAGTGTTTTTACCAAACAGCTAAATTTCAAGTTCATACATTTTTTTTATCCTGAGTAAATTTTTTTCAGTTTTGGAATGTATTATGTGGTTTAAAATGTACACACAGACTAACTAGTCCAAAGGAAGATAATCCTAACAAATTGTGGTGTCAATAGCCCAATTATTTCTAAGTTTCCTTTTGCTGTGAGGTAGAAATGTCTGCTTTCTTTTCTTAAGCCTTGGTTGCAGTGAGATAAAACAACAAATAGAGAATTGAGCTGTAGACTAACGCTGGAAGCAATGTATTTACTCTCAGAAACTCTTTCAGGATTTATAAAATGTTACCTTAAATTTTTCACAGAGAAGATTGCTCACTGAATATTTTCCTCCTTACTCTTACCCCCAGCTACAGTGATAGCAAAGTAATCAAAATATCTACTTGAAGTGTGGAGAACCAAAGGCCATTTAAATCAAGAAGGCTCTCTGAATTTTGGTAGGAAACCAACCTTTCCATTGCCAGTCACTCCTTCCTTTTGTCATCTGTCTCCTTTGGCTAGCTCTGCTATTCAGGTTAGAAAACCTTGCCATTCTGCTTTCAGAAGATTAATGAACTTCTATTGCTACAAAGAGAACCTGATATTTCATAAAGTAAGTTCTCTGTGAGGGCTTTGGGCTTCAATTCACTGTGCTTAACTTTGCAGGGTAGAGGCATGCTCACAAGAAATGCTGTTTCAGTGGCACTGAGAAAGATGTTTCCCAAAGGCAATCATTCTTGAGGTCCCTTTTTTTCCTCTTCTTATTTGTATGATGAGGTACTTGATGAATGACTTGGAATGAATATTTATTTATCCCTGGTTTTCTGGTGGATACAAGAAGCTCATTATCTTGCATGGGTGCTCAATGCTTCACTGAGGAATTTGTGTAGTAAGAGATTAGAATTTATTTTGATATGTTACCTAACTAAACAAACAACAAACCATACAGAGCAAGGTGCGGTAATCAATAAAGAAAAACCTGAGCTTTTCCTATCTGCACAGCATTTATGGGGAGGATGCTCAATTGTCATGTTCATTAGTCAGTAAGTCCTGGATTGTCCTTGATTTTACTTCATTTTTCTTCACAGAAGTATATGCACACCTACCCTTCTGCTATTTTCTATAAAGTTTCTCCCTGCTGGAAATAAAATTCTTCCAAGTAATGGTTATCGTAACAGAGTTATCAAATCTATGCTTTGTAGGCATGCCCTAGAGTACCATCATCTCTGTTGAGGTTTTCTGGCTCGTAATGGCCTGCGGTGTGATGTTTCATTATGGCCAAACATGCATCTTATGGTTTACTTTAAGACCTTTGTTACTGGGGGCAGGGACTGATTTTGTTCCAAATTAGTCTCTTCTTGGAGTATTCTCCCCTCCAGCTATTTAGCAGTTTGGACTGTTACACTCACTGAAGGTATAACAATTACAATCACTTTTGCAAAATATTCCATAAAGGAACATCAAAAGCTCTTCCTGTGTCCTGTTTTTTAGGGACTTCCTCTGTGTGTGTGTATACACCAAAATTTAATAGACTAAAAGGCAAGAAATAGGAAGCTTACCTGGCAGTCATCAATCAATGACCTAGTAAAACTGATTTAGGGACAGAAAGGTTGAGGAGAATGTTGTTACTACACCATGTTATAATGACACAAAGGTCTCCCAATTGGACACCTGACTTCTTAAGATTTTTTTTTTTTAAAGGAGAGTCCTAGATACATTATCTGTTTTATTCTGCATTGAGTATGCCCGTAGGATCTTGCCAATGTATCGATCCTTAGCTCCAGTCTCACGGTGAGCATTAACTTTTATTCTTGCCCCCTACATTTTGCATATATTTGAAAAAAGAGATAATTTTACCAGCAAGATCAGTTCTAAAGCCTCCTTTGACTCAGTGTATACCTCAGCTATGCAGGGGTTACTTGCATTTTCTATAGTTCTTCAGCTATATAATCAAGTGTGAATCTTCTCTGAGAAATTCCAGCAAAAAGTTCAGAGGCTATGGTGTGGTGGTGGTTGTTTTCATTGTTTTGTTTATTTTTATGCAAAGATAGACAATTTAATAAGAAAACATGCATTTTTTTAATCTTCCACTTTCAAGCAAAGCATTCCTGTTCCCCAGCTTTCCTCTGTTCTGTTACTGAAGAGTTCTGATTTGTACTTGCAGAGCATCTGGGTAAAAGAGTTTAAGGGATTCAAATCTTTTAGATTATGATATTTTTCATTTGGAAGTTGGAAAGATAACAGATTAAAAATCTAACAATTCTAGATGTTACAAGCATCAAATAAGGAGATGTCCATTGATGAAGCCCTTGATGTTTGTGTTACAATGACAGTTCTAGATATAACAAAATAAATGTAATTTAGTCATGTTTTTAATCCGGGCACTCTTCATCTTGCTGAGTGAGAGAGGATATAGGGCAGAAAAGGTTTGATACGTTCAGTGATCCTCTGAGTCACTGAGTGCATGTTATCAAAAGTTTGTTAACATTGATTTACTTGTACCAAAAGCTCCACATAGAAGTGATTGGGTATGGAGTGTTAGGCTGGTGGGGGGTAGGGGGGTAATGCAATTTGCATCTTGCACTTCATTTCTTTTCTACATGAAATGTCTTGGAAAAATGTGCTGTGGACAGCTATTGTACCCAACTGGCTTTAGTAACTAAAGGATAAACCAAGCAGACTGGTCTAAATCTCTTTTGCCCTGTTCAGAACAGCCTCCCTTCAGCAGGTGCAAAGTATGTGGAGTTGTAGAACTGTCATACAAAAACATGTATATTCATATGAATATACACATTCTTCCCCACAGTTCTTCCTTTCCCCATCTTCACAACTTTCTTCTGCAAAATAGAAGCTGTGAAGTTCTATCCATACTCTGTGCACTGAAGAGAGGGGAAAGTTTCAGTCAGGTACCAGTCACTTTTAAAAATGAATCATCAGCATAAATCCAAAGAAAATCAGTTGCCAAAGATGACTTTTGTCAGAATATTGGCGAAAGGATCTCTTCCTCATTGACCGTGGTGCTTGTAACTTGAAACTAATGCTGATGCTCTGCTGATGAGGCATCTGGCATTTCTGGGATAGGGGCAAACATCATGGTGACCAAATCCCCAAGTCATCATGTGTTGTCATGCAGCCACCACTTCAATTGAAGCGATCCTGTTCTCAGTTCCTCTTAAATGCACCCATTAATTGCACTGTTTTTAAAAACGTGAAATAATGAAGTGTGGACAGATTCTTGTTTGATATACTGTGCGTGCTGGTCTCCAGACATAACTGAAAATTAGTGAGCTCAGCTTTTCAGGTGAATTACACTGTTTTTCCTTGTATAGAATTACAACTCAATGAATTTTTTAAATCTGCAGAAGTAACTGAAAATAGGTCATCTGAATTCTCCACTACTATACTGTATGTCCCTGTCAGATACTGGAAAAATTGAGACATGTCAGTTAAATGCTGCAGACAATGTAATATGCACATCAATCAATGACTGGAAATACTGTCCAGAATGTTATTTATTACAAGTTTTCATCAAATATGCATTATTCTAATGATCAACACATTACAAAGACAGATACTTTGGGGGGAAAAAATTATACGGAAGAAGATTAAAAAAGATTGCAGTCTACTTGGTTAGGGAATGTGGTTTAATTTAAAAATCATGTAATTGTTATGGGAAGAGTCATATAAATCAAATATTTCAATGCTGACAGGATTTTTATCAAGTTTTCCAGTTCTCTATAGTCTCCCACTATCACCCAAGATGAATATTAAAGCCAATTTCCATGCTGTTGCAGTAAGAATAATGGTGTAAGTTTTCCTCTCTTCCATTATTGGAAAATTTCACCCTATTTGACCAACACTAGTGTGAATAGAGGAAAGTGCATAAATATAAAGAAACCATCCATGTTGCCTGTGAACTTGCCTACAGTACTTTGCCCTTGACATAGCCACAGTTCTTATGGAGTTGAGTCAATATAAAGGTTCAGTCTAAATTATTTTCCTCTGTAGTTCAGTGAATCAGCTGAGCAGAAGAGTTCCTTAATTTTCTTCTGTCAGAATGAACCAGTAACAGCCTGCCTGGAAAATGGTTGCAAGTATTATAGAAAAAGACTTTCTGCTTACCTCCTCCTCAGCGTCTCTCATGCTGGCAGCCATGAGCACTCACCCACTACCATTTGATTTGATTTTTCTCCCATTTGGTAAGTTGTGTGTTAATTGGCAATAGTACAAGGGTTAGCTCTCATTTTCTGGTTTACATAAAGGATACTCTATGTCCATTGCCTCTCTTGTAAAATCTTCAGAAAATGATGAGGCTTTGGAAGCGGATGACTATATTTTAAGCCTGAGTGTCTCTGCAGGCCAGTGAAGAATGAGATTTTTTTGAAAGGGAAGATGGTAACTTACAAAAGATTCAGGCATTGCCTACAGGCTGAGCTAAACAGTGATGAAGGAAGCCTGAGGGCTTCTTTTTATTCTCAGCAGCAGTTTCTGATAAGATGGTGAATCACTTTTATGGAGCAACTCAACAACAAAATGCAGTACTTTCTAGAGTAAGAATGGGATTCTGAACACCTAAAGACTACTTTGTACATAGCACTTTCCAATAACCCTCACAAGCCAAAGTGACATCAGTGAGGTGAAAGTGGAACTGTAAGGAAATGTGTGGCAAATACGGTTTGCAGCAGAGCATGGCAACTGGTTCTTCTTTGAGTTGGTAACTTTTAAATAGAGGGCTTCTGTGCCAGTTCCCTAAAATGAAAAATGGATCCAAAGGAAATGACTTCCCAGAGAACAAGTCAACCACTTCGGACTGACTGGACACAAGCCATCAACACGGTTGCCTGTGGCTGCAGCCAATTACTGGTCTGCATGCTGCTAAGGGAGTGTGGTGCTTCCCATAGAACAGTGAACATATGGGCCTTGCGACAGCTAGCTCAAACAGGAGGAGGAAAAAGTGGCAGTGAATCCCTGGGATTTGCTTTGTTTAATTATGGTGGACGGCAGAACTTCAAATGCCAAGGGTGCATATCTAAGATGTGTGAATAGGGAAAGAGGAGATGGGCTGCCCACCTTCCTGGCAACTTCCTTAGCACTGTGCCACGGGGACTTTTTGCATGAGGTTGTTTCTCCTATTGTTGACTGACTATTTTGAAATGACATATTTCCGTCCTTTGAGTAAACTCTAAAATACATAAGCAAGCTGAAACAATCTGTATGGTGCCAGCAGGGAAAATGTAGCATTGATTTTTCTTCTGCTCTTACCTGAAGCACTCAGAAATGGGGAAACAAAAGCCCAGTGAGGAGTTTGTTGTTGGTCACAAATAAACATTATTCTCATGAGCAGAGGAGAGAGAAATGTTTTAAAAGCCTAGTGCAGAGATGTTATTATTTTGTAGTGTTTTTTTTGTTTGTTTGTTTTTCCACAGGTTTTAAATAGAGCTACTCACCATCTAATGTTGGTTGAAATCAGTGTCAGATTTTCCTGTGACACTTGTCTTCTGAAGAGCAAGAACTGTGAGTTCTAGTCCAGGAGGATATGATTTGTACTGTTGTACATGCAGGAAGAGTATTTGAACTACTCATTCTTTGTTCAAGTTCTCACTGGGAAGGATAATAAAATTGCAGAATGTTGTGTTATGAGTGTATTCTTTAAGATTACTTAGTTTTAATATGAAGATTTCTTTGGAAATATGCAGCCATTTCTATTCATCACAGAACACTGAAGAGTATGTTCCCTGTTCTTTTCACAGTAATCTAATCAAAGGTGACAATAATACTTTTAAATATAGTTTCTTCCAGAATGCAAGAAAGACAGTAACTGAGTATTTGGCTGTTTACACTATACCAAATTCAGGTGGAAATTTTAACATTGAGGCCAATTGTTTTTGTTTTGAATCATGCCATCAACCCATGCTGTTCGCTAATAGAAGATAGATTTTTTATTCTGAACTTTTCTTTTTCCTTGTTGCAAATTTCCAAATTGCATCACTATGGAAGAATAGCAAATATCAGTATTTTTATTTCTGTTTGTGAATGAACTACTTATGAATAGCTGTCCTAATGCCCACTTCTTAAAGTATGCAACCCCATTAGTGTGTAACTAATGAGTTAGGCTTTGTTTGTAGTCTATAAGTGAGATTTAATAAATAGTTCTCATATTACATGCGTTTTCTATCTACATCGTAATCCCAAATGTCTAAGAGCAGCATCTTCTCTAGCCCTCTTTGTGCAGTTGCTCTAAAAGTTCAGACAGTCACTATGACAACTAGTATATTCCATCAGTGCCAGTACTTTCATTGATCCCTATTAAGTATAGGAATAGACGGACTTCTCCCAGGGCCAGGCACTCAGTGGATGACTGAGAAATAGCTTTGGGACAGCCTGACACATGGAAGGTGAGAACTTGTGAGGCTTCTGAACAATGTTTCTAGTCCTGCAGTCAAAGTTGGAGGAAGGTGGTTGAGAAGGGGTTTGAAGAGTAGCTGCAAGGTGGCAAAATGGAGTGGAGTCAGGGACTTGAATTTTAGGTTTACTAGAGCTGCTGGAGCTGAGTCAGATGAGGTTTTGTCTTCAGTGCCAGAAAAGGAGATGAAAAAATAGTGTGTACTTTTCCCAGGATAACATGTTTATATTAACTATCCAGCTGTAAAATCCTATATAAACAAGACACCTGTAGTTTCTATCACAAGTTCAGTGTAAAATTAATTTATTCTTCTAAACTCATCTTGCTTAGATTATACCGTTGTGGAAACCAGTATGTTTTATTGACTAGGACTTTAACTGTCAGATACAGTTGATGTGTCTACTCTTGCTGTGAGAAAAAGTTTTTGTTTTTTTGTTTTGTTTTGTTTTTTTGTTTTGTATTTGTTTTTTTTTTCCTCCCTTTTAGGAAGTTCACATTCTCACTACCCCCTCAAGAAGTGCTGCAGATGGTTTCCATCTCTTTTTGTCTGCCTCTATAATAAGATCAATTAAATGGGCACCTTTTGCCCCTACTCTGCTGTTTTCTGTTCTTTTACTTTCTACAATTTTTCCTATCTACAGAAGCTAGAAAATCTTCCTGAATTTCTTTCAACTAAACTAGCAATAAAATATTGTCTTTGTTCCTTACTGGCTCATTTTTAGTTCCCCATCCTACCTCTCAACAAAGAATCCCAACAAAGAATCTATGAATAGTGAACGTCTGGAAAGAAGTTTATTTATTTTTTTTTTTTAGGAGAATAGTACAAGAGATAAACTGTTGCCTATCTTAGTGGTAAAACGAATGTTCATGCCCAAGCATTGTATCTGTTGACAGAAAAGACTTCAGGATCATATTTGTACACTACAGCTTTGAATGAAATGAAACTCAGCAATGAAAAATAATCTACATACGACTTCTGACACTTCACTTATTCTAAATTTTTATTTTTTCAAGCCATGGGATTTCCATGATTTTTTTTTTTCCTGGGACACAACTCCTGTCTTAATGGTTACTGCTCTTTTTCCTATTTTTTTGTCTCCATCTCATTATTATTAGTTTATGTTCTCTTGTCATCTTAACAATTTCCTTTTTCTTCCTATTATTGTTGTCAAGGAAAGTCAGAGGTTAAGAAGCCACGAATTAGTTGCAGCACTTTAAGTAACCTAAATTGTGCCTGGTTTTCAAATTATAGCTTCTAATTACTGGGTGATTTTAAAAGCAGATGTTTGGATTTTCTGGAGTGACTAGCATAGGGTAAGGTAGGACTGGGGGAGGACAAAACCTTGGAGAAAATAATGCTATAGAATTCAGTGTCCTTAATCCAAATTTGAATTAGTAAATTTGTCTAAGGGACCTTTGAAGAATAGTTTAATACCTATAAATCAACATGAATAAAATCCTCTACAGTTATCTTAGCTGCTTTCCACAGAGTGAATTGACTTGAATTCAAAAACTGCTCTGTGCAAGTGGGCAATTCTGTCCTTAATTAACTGATTAAGCCCCACCCTGCCAACAATGGAATTCATAAATGTAACTAAGAGCAAACCCACTCTGCTGACAAGAGAAAGTCCTGCTACTACTATGCTTCTCATCTTCTGTTTTAGTGTTTCCAGGGCCTTTGTACTCTTCAGGAGAAGGCAAGGACTTTCCATGTTTGTGGCTTTGGGATGGATCATAAAGAAGTGGGAAATGTCATAAAGTCCACTAATTCCAGTTGAACTACAGTCTTGATTTATAAGCAGACATGATTTACAAGCTATTGACCTTTCTGAGTGGGAAATTCTGTGTCAAGTGTGTTAACCTGAAAAATAACAAACCTGTGAAATCAAGACCTGAAGCGAAACTTCATCTTCCCTATCTCTTGCAGAGAACAACGTAATTCCAATTAAATGTCTCTGAAAAACTAAAGAACACTGTTTAGATTTTTGAACATCTCTTAATTGTGTTTTCTCTTCCTCTGAGAGCATTCCAATTGAATGAGAGCCTTGTGAGAACGCTCAAGAAGGGGAACACTTTAACCATGTTGTAACTGAATTGAACATCTGAAGATCTCATTTCATTGCTTGCATTCCCTATAAAAGCTTGTGTTTAAGGATGTCAGGGCTGAGTCTCAATTACACAGGATGAGAGCTCTGAGATAAAACAAGCATTTGGGGGAAGAAAGACAGAAGTCATTTATCTCTCAGATTGGCCCCATTTGCTTTGCTCCTGCTGCTATGAGAAACATTCTCCACACCAGGTTTTCCCAGATTATTCAGAGAGGAAAAAGTGGTTCCCATAGTGTCAGAAGTCACAGCATCCAGCAAGCATTAACATAACCCATTCTGAGACCTGTTGGGTTGCATATCTTGGGAATTCTGTGGTGATGAGAAGTAGGTTGGAGGGAAGGAGAGGGAGATTTTATAAGACTTTTTTTAACAGAAAGACCATTTTTTTAATAGATAATCCCTTTTCTTGGGGATCTGTGTATGTATATATAACGTAGGATGTAAGATGCCAGTTGTGCTGATGCTTACCTTCTTAATCACAAAGGAGGACTGCTGCTTGCAGCCAGGAGTTTTTAAATATAAGCACTATAGCACTGCTTCAGCAGCTTGCCTGTCTGAACAGCCTGCTACCAGGGCTGCTGCTGGAAATGATGCCCAGAGAGCTCTTGAACAGGGCACTCTTGCTCCATGTGCTTATTCAGCTCTGTGATGACCAGCTGACTTAAGTACTGCAAAGCTACTTGCAAGTGCATTATTAGTGTCTTTGTTTTGTGTTATACAGCAACTATTTCATGTTGCTGTGAAAATGCCTAACCTCTGGGAATTGCTGTATGTTTCTGAAGATAAGGTGTTTCAGTGGATCTGCTCTCTGCAGTGCCTTAGGATAGATTTGACCTATCTTCTTGGTTTTCCACCTCTGCTCTTCCTGTATAAAGGCTGTTGTTAGGCTTACGTTTACTATTCAGGTACTCACAATTGTACTGAAATTCTTAGAATTGTGCAAATGCGTGAAAATTGAGAAACACTGCCTTGGTTGCTTCCTCAGCGAGTGCACAAGAGCTGAGGTATATAACTTGTTTGCCATAACTCAGAGGTTATGAAAAAGGCTCGTGTCTTGCACAAAAAGAGAAATATATGACATATAGAAAAAGGCTAATAAGGCCTAAGGGCTTACTGCTCAGCATGGAGTTCAACAGCCTGGGAAGGTTCACAGCATTGAGTTTAAGACACAAGCTCCATATTCTGTACTGCAGTGCAATAGCTTGAATACCTCATACTTTCATTCCCTTGAAGACTGCTGCTTCTTACAAACATGCTCTAATAGCTGAGGGCATTTAACCTTTATTTATGCAAACCTCGCTACTCAAATTTTTAGTTTGATCTTTATGAAGTGACAATTGCTCTACTTCCCACAAAGATCCCTTAAACTGAGTCTTCAACTTTAGCTGGTGTAGGCCAACAACTCCATCATGAAACTTTCTTGAGTCCTATTCATTGAGGGACTGGCCCCTGGCACTGCTGCTTCCAGACAGGTTGAACGAAGGTTATGATAGCACACCCTGAAGAGAGGGAATAACTGTAGTCCTTTATTTCCAAATTTTCAATTCCATCTCTTAAAAAAAAAAAACAACAACACAAAACAGATGTTCAAGAGTGCATTTTTATTCATAGAGGTTCTACAGAATAGACAGCTGTATGTTAGAAACTAAGTGTTTTCTGCAAACAGTGCAGCAATGCTATCATAGTGTTGTTAGGAGAGAGGATTACTAGTGCCAGGATGCATCTGTGGTCTGTCTTATATGTCTATGAATGTGAGAATGACAAATACAAAGCAAAGGAATCAAGGAACAGAAATTGAATTACTGCAAAGGCATCTGATGCTGCAGTGACTGTTAGAAGGAAGTTCCAAGTTTTCTATAGAGTTGATTCCAAAAATTTTACAATCTGAGTGCTCTGCTGCAGTTTCCTTTGCAGCACTGTGTATTTCCACTCTGCCATATAGTTGAAATCTTATTGCACTTACTACCATATCTTTGAATTGTCTTCTTGTAGCAACGCTGTGCTGACCCTGGGAATCTTGCCCAAGCCCTGAGGTAGCTGAATGGAGTATGCAGTAAGGTTGTGAATATCAATAATGTTAATATTCATGCAGATGTTCATTTTGTCTCAGGCAGTGCAGAGAGGTTCCCACCACCTGCTCTGCAGAATGATGTTTGCTTATTGATGCTGACTCGTTTGTGAGACTCAGCTGTTTTCTGATGCCAGCTATAAAGATGATGCTTACACTGTTCTTCTACTTAAAGAAATGATCATTAACGATACTTAAGATTCATAGCGCTCTATTGTAAAGCTTGATAGGTCTAGAGGTAATTTTCACTACCTATTAATGTCAGGAATAAATCTGATGAGTTCATTAACTGGATTTATGCAATTTGTTGCTGCTGACAAGAAAAATATTAAGGCTTTAGTAAATACATTATTTATTTTTTTCAGGATAACAGAACAGGCTGTTTATTTGAACTTCCAAAACACTGCATGTATATCGGGTTTCTCTGAGTGTGGAAGGTTTGCTCTTAACGAATGTTAACGACATTATTTGTGCATGTGTGGGTTGACTTTGTGACAGGGTAGAGAAGGCTTTGTTCTCTGACTCCTGGAAGTAGATGCAAGATGCTTGCTAGAGGAGCCATAAGAAGCTTCAGGCCTTGTTCTAATACCTCAAGGTATTCAACAGTACCAAGACCATCCAGCACTGCTGGGCATCATTCTACACTCAGCTGTAGCATTTTATGTGCAGAGTAGATATGGAGCAGCTGTGCAGAAAAAAATGTTCTACAAGAACTTGTAGAGAAGACCAAGCCATGCTTTTTTCAGAGGTACAGTACAAAAGAGAAAGAAACAATGTTCTTAAGCAACAGAAAAGGGAACTTTAAGAGAATATAAGGGAAAGAAGTCCCACTGAAGCTGGTCAAGGATATCTGTCCTTGGAATAAATAAAATATTTAAAAAATAAAATTAAATAACTTGGCTAGCAAGGGCTGTGGTGAATCTGGTCTAGTTTTGAAAATAGTCCTGCTCTGAGCAGAGGGTTGGGCTGGAGAGTTCCCAGTGTCCTTTCCAACCTGGATTTTAATGTAAGTTTTATGTCTAATTTAAGCACATTCTTGGCATTAAGTCTCCATTTGCTGGCCTTCCACGGAATAATGTACTTGATATACATCTGGATGATGTTAGAATTTCATCTCTACTAGCAGTAGTGGTGCACCAGCTATAGTAAATTGAAGGAAAATCATGAGAAATCTCAGCCAAGGATAATTTAGGCTTAAAAAAAAAAAAGGTCCTGTCCTTCAGCTACATACTTTTTTTTTTTTTCCTTCCTTCCTATGATGCCGTTTGCTGGGCCCGACTTTGAATTTGCAATTCCTAAGGCAATTAACAAGCCTTTTGAGTTGTCCTTGTTGTGCATGCCCAGTGTGGAACGATAAAGGACGATGGCTTGAAATGTAATTTGCTGATTTATATTAGCTTCAGGCCTGTTTCTCTCTAAACCTAATACTGTTAGTAGGGTGAAGGGACAACAAGCAGTTGAAACTAAAGGCCATTTTATGTGGCCTAATCAGAGGATTATATTGAAAGAACATGTACTTGACAATAAAATAAAACAGTAATTAGAGGATCTGTTTCTCTGTAAAGTAGCAAACTTTCCATGTGAACTAATGCATTTTTTCATATGTGACTTTCATAAACAACTCATGACTAGAGGCTTGAACAAAATTCAACGGTATGGAAAATAGGATGACAAGCATTGGTTTATCAGAAAAAAATCAGTGCAGAAGATCTGTACTGATACTTCATTTGAAGAATTTAGCAGGGGAAAAGCACTTAGTGAATTATTTCCAAACTGTTTTGGAAAGGAGATACGGTTCCAATTTTTTTAATTAAAAATATATTTTTCACTAAGAGTTGCCAGTACTCATAGTTTTCCATGTGTAATTTGTTTTTTGTTTTTGTTTTTTTGAAAAAGCTTTTTCAAAAAAAATTTTCAATCATTTACTATTCTCAGGTTTTCTCAAGGATCTTGTACATTTAATGAAGCACTAATACAGCAATCTATTGAACTAAAATATTTGTTTACCTGTAGTGTCTGACAACAGAACCTGCCTGGATAAAATTTCAGTGTAATTTATCCCATAAGCTTCAGTAAATATTGCTGCAGCTGTGTGCTTTAGGCTACTGAACAGAAAAGAGAAGGGACATTAATAGTATCCTCTAACATGACCGAGAAGAACATTTACTAGATTATAGTAATCAAATATTGTACATCCTTTTAGAAAAAAAATTAAATAGAAACAAGACTGTCAAAAAATGCTTGTAGGACATTGTGCACTAGATATTTTCCTCCTCAAAGGCCTTGTCATTCTTTATACCAGTTGTCACACTGCCAGTACTAAGGTTTGATTACCGTGCAAGAAAAAAGGTGGAAAATATAGCAGATGGAAAATCTACACTTAGGTAGGGGGTTTGGGCTTTTTTTTTTTGGCCATGGATAAGAGAGAGTGAGGATTTCAGAGTGGAGTGGATGTTAGTATGACTGCATATGCTTGTTCACTTCCAGAGTACGTAGTTAAAGCAGGACTGATCAGATCTTTTTTCAGGAGTTAACTGAATCAGATCTGCGGATTTGATACAGCTGTGTCTCTGGCCATTTCTATCATAGTTCTACTTGGGATATCTCAGGTTGGATATTATGAAAGCTTTTTGTCTCAGAAAGAGTAAAGAGACATCGGAACAGGCTGCCAAAAAAGGTGATGGAGTCACTGGCCCAGGAGGTCTTTGAGAAACGTGTGGATGAGGCACTGAGTTGATAAGGTTAGTGAGCATAGTGGTGATGGGTTAGTAGATGATTTTAGAAGTCTTTTCCAGCTTGAGTGGTGCTATGAAATGTTTCTGCCATGTTAAGCTCTTCTTTTTTTGTGCTTGTAGCACTTTTCCTTTGTCATCTTCAGATAAAACTGTGGTGACTGTAAGCAAGAGGAACAGATTAACACATCTGGCATTTTGAGCAGTTATCTTTAGAATATACAATGTCTGTGTATTTAATAACTTTCTGGCTTTACCGTAGTTCAAGCATAGTTGTTTTCTTTTGCTGAGCCTTTTGCCTGATTTTTCTCATATGTCATTACTATAGCAATGCAAATTTTCTCTTCAAATAAGTTAAGCACTTCGATTAATCACCTTTGCTTCTTTCCTACTGTGAGTTTCAAATGAAAATCAAGAAAGCACTAGTTGCTGTCTTGTTTTGTACCTGTGACATGGTGTTTGTGATTGAAGAAAACAGTTTCTAGATCCTCATCTGGCAATTGGTGGTTAGATGCTTATACCAGAGAGAGAAGGAATGGCTTAGCTGGTCAGACTTTGTAGGTATGCATTGTGCTGTATTGTCTACCAGAGGGAAACAGTTAGGGAGATCAAATACATTACAAATCATGTTTGCTAGAAATTTTAATGTCACTGGGACTTAAAGCTGCATGTTCATGCAAAACCATAAGATATAAATTCGAGGAGCCTAATTCTGATTTGTTCTATGGCTCTGTATCACTGACATCTTAAGGGAAAATGAAATGCATGAATAAGGACAAAATCAGATCCTGCGTCTTTTCCCAAAGCACTTGCTATTGTGTGTCTTTAAACTTTACTGATTAACTAAACCTCATGTGGTCTCTTTTTATGTACTTCTTTTCATTTGAAAGTTAAACATTTTTGTTCAGAAACTCCCTGCGTACTGTAATGAAGTAATTACCTGGGTTAGAACTATGAATGCTTCTGATGGTATTCAAGTTTCCTGATCTTTACCACTTAATATTTAGATAAATAACAAAGGCTCCCTCTGTGATGAAAGAAGAAAGGCTGCCATACAAGTAACTACCTAGTAACTTAGAATTCTTCAACCTGGGAAACAAGACAGCTAACTCATCTTGAGATAGCTGATTGATGTGAGAATAAATATATAAAAATTGCAGATTGCATGAGCACATTTGATCATTATGTCTTCTAACATGTGATCTAGGGAGTATCAAGTGAAAATACTGTGTGATTGGTTCAGAACACATAAAAGAAGGTGGGTCTTCTCAATGTGTGACATTAGCTGTGCAATTCCTTGTCACAGCAGTCATTGTGGTTAAAATTCCGCATGGGTTCAAGAAGATAAAAGGAGGAGAAATTATAGTTGTGTAGATGTATGTATGCATTTTCTTTAGAGATCTGTAGTTATAAAACTGCTGAAGGCTGAAACAGGTATTTCAGTTCCTTGTTTTATACTCAAAGCATTTGCTTTTAGTTACTGTGGCAAATACAAGGGGTTATGTGAACTGTTGCTCCAACACAGTATGGCTGTTCTTGTGTTCTTGACAGTCAAAGGAGAGAGAGAAAGAAGTCTTACCCAATTTAAATACCAACCTCAGGCAGGGTAGAGTAAACCTCTAGCAGTACTTTGTAACTCCAACAAGACATCATACATTTTTTCCTGGTAATAAATAGGAAGGATGTTGGGGAGGAATACTGTTGCTCAAGGAAGAAAAAAGAGTTAAAGAACAACTCGAATCAGAAAGCCAACTTGATTTTAGGAGACTGAGATATGATCTGTGACAATGGATGCAGCCTGTTGTTTTTACTGTATGTGTTGGGGGTTGGACTAGATGATCTCTAGAAGTCCCTTCCAACCCCTACAGTTCTGTGATTTTGTGTTCTGTTAGCCTTATTTTGAAGACACAGAGTCAAAACTATCATCTCATTTTTCTTGGGTAAAGTAGATGGAATGTAGGCAAATGTGACTGAATTTTCCTTTCCAGACATACTCTAAATTACTTAAACTGTTTGCTTATAGAAAGAGGTATTTATTCATGCTTTATATGTGTGTTTGTACAATACAATATAATAGTTAACAGAAATGTACCTCAAATGACTTTATAAGGTTTGCTGATAGGAAGATGATACAAGTGAAATTCAGAACAACAAAAATAAATTTAGGAAGGGTAACTGAACAAAGAAATGACTAACCTAGATCCAATGTCTCGAGGCATTGGATCCTTTACTAAATACATTTTAAGATGAGGACATCTTTGAACAAGTGTTGCCACTCAACTGAATGTTGGATATTTGTAGCTTTCTAAATTCAGACTTCTTGTGTGATTTCAAGAGTCTCTTTGACAACTGTAAGATTATTTTTTTTTTTGCTTTTAGAAGTCTATGAAATTAGTTAAGAGCTCATGGTAGTTTCACACTGATGGACAGCTAAACTCAATTGCAACTGCTCTATCAATCCCCCCAGCTCCGAGAAGAAAGAGGGGGAGAAAATATAATATGATGGAGAAGAGGGCTGAAGTGTTGAAACAATGTCAAGTGTTGCTCACCAGTTACCATCATGGGCAAAAAAACCTCAGTGTAGGAGACTTTTATTGTTTATTGCTTATTACTAACAGACTAGAGCACTGAGGAACTAAAAACTAATTGAAAACACTCTCCCTTCCACCCACTGTATTCTACTTCCTCTCCCCAAGCAGCTGAGTGGTATGAGAGCTATGGTCAGTCCATAAAGTTTCTTCTCTGCTGCTCCTTTTTCTTCACTCTTTTCCCCTTCTCCAGCATGGCATCCCTCCCATGGGTTGCTATCCTTCCCAAACTGATCCTGCATTGGCTTCCCGGAGGCTCCAACTCCCCAAGCATCATTACAACATCAGTCTAGACCACATGGCCCACATGAGCACCACTTCAGCACAAGTCCCCATGGAAGCGGCTCCCCTAGCCTTCTTGCAGGGAGAATAGACTGCTTCTCTGTGGGCCTCTCCTGGACTGCAGGGAAATTCTACACTGTGCCTGGAGCATTTCCTGCCTTCCTCCTGTGTTGAACTTGCAACCTGTGGGGCTGCTTCTCTCACATCATCTCACTTTTCTCTCCCAGCTCTTGGTGTACAGTGTTTTTTCCCTCTTAAAATCTGCCCTCCCAGAGGCACAACCCTCATCTCTCATGGCTCAGCTCTGGCCAGCGGTAGATCCCTTTTGGAACCATTTGGAACTGGTTCTTATCTCACATGGAGCAGTTGCTGGGCGCTGCTCAGAGGCCAATGCAATAGCCTCCTAGTTCCAAATGGTTGCCATGTAAACCCTATACAATTAGTTTTGGTTTTCAGGAAGGAAATGGAGGCACAAGATCAAGTGATACATCCAAGCTGGGATGGAGACTAACCATCCTGATAGCCAACTTAGTGCTTTGATGGATAGACTAGGTACCTCCCTTGTGAAGAGCTTTACAATGCCCTAGGTAGATCTACAGTAAAGAATTGACTTAAAAAAAACTTATACACAGCTCCTCAGAGTGTAAGCAAGCATAACTGTCATCACTGGAAATGCACAGATTTGTACCAGAGAACCAATTTATAAAATCTGTCAAGGATACTGTAGAAGAAGGAGGCATACTTTTAAAACTTGTAATTGTTTCCTGTGTTAATTTGTAAGAAAGGGATGCACACAAGTAATCTAGCACTCAGCTGAGACAGCATTATCTCAGATTTTGTGAGCTAATCTCCCGTCTGTAAAGCGTGCTTTGTTTGAATTATCTGCAGGGCACACGTTTCTCTGTGAATGTTTTCTTTGGGTAATGAGAATATATTCAAGGAAATTAATTTGCAAATAGATACAGTTACTGCTGGATGAATGGATTCTCTTTGGCACTTGAGTTGTAGTGCTGCTGGTACTTGGATTGCTGGCATTTGTGGGAGCCTTTAGATTGCTTGCCAGAACTCTTCCTATAACGTTCTGAGGAAATGTATGTGACAACTTAGAAGTTTGAAGGGTGGGTGGGTAACTTCTGCCAGCCACTTCAGAGCTTAACTTAAATTAGTTAGAGGAGAGGGGACGAAAGTCACACACTAACATGTTTCTTCTAATGCAACGGCAGGCAGTAGCACCCAGAGGTGTGAGTGACAGAAATGATTAGTCCTCATCACACTTTTCCTATTTAATTTTTTTTTGTCCTGCTGTGGAAATGCACAGTAGAGATTGTTATGAACCTATTGGTTTTATTTGATGGTATCTACTTGAGTATACTTTGTTTCATGTTTATACTCTAGCCAAACTGGAGACTTGTGCATCCTTCACAACTGTGGATTAATATGGGCAGTCACCAGGGGTTTTTGCTCCCTGTAGGAAGGATTAAAAAGCCACCTCAGGATCTCTGATATTTATGGAACTTTGGCATGTCTACAACATAAAACTCAGAGATGGAATGGAAAAAAGTAAAAAGGGCAGTCTATTGTATCATGTAATGCAAAGGATCAGATTAAAAGCTGTTTTAAAGAAAGTGAAGTATTAGATTAAAAAAATAAATGACTCTAAAAAAAGCCCTGTATCTTGAAAATCATTACTTTTGTTTCTTCGAGCTTTATCTGTTCATTTTAGTGGCCCATCTTTTTGATCATTACTGTATTGGCAGAGAGGAAGAGATTGGGAAGTTTTTTTTCTGTTGTTTTTTTTTTTTTTTTTTTTTTTTTTTTTTTTTTTTTTTTTTTTTTTTTTTTTTTTTTGTTTAGCTCTGTAGAAGTATTCCTGACTCAAGAGAAACTGTATTGGGTCTTTGAATTTTCTCTGAAGGCTCTTGTTCCCATTCAGGGCTTAGTTTTTAACAGTGGTATGCTTGAGAAAAGCTTGTTTCAGAATAAATGCCCAGTTAAAGAATCGGGGACAGGATCCCTATTGCCCAAACAGGTGAGGTGTATTTAAAAAGATACCTAGTATAAGCCAGCTATCCGAACTCATTCTGCAGTTGCACTAGAGAGAAAGTCATCTCCAAAAGATATTTTTACTACTATCTCACTTCATTCCCTGGTTTGTTTTACCCAGTGAGAGGGCCATGACTTTGGCACATTTCACTGACACAGATCAGGTGCAACAAAACAATTTATTAAATGTATCTTGAGTTGAATGTATGATGTATAATCACATATTCTACACAAACAGTGTATTAGCCTATGATTAATCAGTATTCCAGGAGGTAGGTAAATTAGGGTAGGTAAGGGTAAATTAGGTTGAGTAAGGTTATATAAATTCCAGGGAAAGTAAATTAGTGTAGAAGAGGTAATACACCCTGTCTTATTGACACATCTATCACAGGATAGGCTCTAGGGGAGACAAAGGAGGGAGTGTCACATGCTGGAGGGTCTCAGACTGACAGAGGGGAGCTCCAAAACCTATTTTCCTGCGTCCTGACTCTATAACATTTTTACATGTGGCTTGCCATGAGAAGGAAAAGAAAGCTGAACAGTTATAAGATATGCAGACTGAGAGATAAGCAGGGGTATGAAAATCACATGGCTTTGCGGAAAAGCAGAGAAACTTCAGTTTGTTCTGTGAGGCCTTGACTTCAATTCCCAAAAGCATGAGGAATTTTTTCTATGTCAACCATTACACAGTTGTATGGTCTCCATGTTTTTGCCAGAGACAGCGCTTTCTCTTTTCCTTGATGACTTCTGGTCACAGCTCAGGCCCTGGACGTGAATGCTCAGCTGCATGTGGCTAGGCATAGATAAGGTGAGAGCAGTGACAGAGGCCTTATCTGGCCTGCACTGTTGGGGGCAGTTCTCTTCATTGATCAGAGGACTGCTATCGGACCTACATCTTGACCCATTCTCTAGTCTTGTACAACCTCTCCCTTTCTTCAGCAGGCAGTGCTTAAGCCGTACTCCATAACTGCCTTAAGAGAAGTGTCTCAGTTAGTGAGGTGACTGCCTTCCAGGAAGTGTTTATAAAAAACTTTTGGTGATAATAGGAGGTTTGCTGTTAAAGTGGTGGATGAGATGGAGAAATGCCATGTAGTCTTCATGTTGAGGTCCAGAGACAATGGAAAGAATAGTCAAGTAAGACAGATTCCACTGTACTAATAAGCAAAATCCTAAGATAGGAAGACTCTTTGGAGCTGCTATTGAAGTCTGAAAGAATTATTAAAACAGATTCCTTGAAAGTCTAACAATGACAAGTCCTCTCTACTGGAAACTCAAAGAGCTGGGATATAGTGTGCATTCAACTTCTTAGTTTTGTAAATATATACATAAGAAAATGTGGGTTTGCTTTTTTCTGTAGTTGCTTGAAGGCAGAGGACAAACATTCACCTTAAAGCTTAAGGAAAAATGACTTTACCAAAAAGTATGTTTTTCTGTTTGAATGGATCAGAAGGCCTTACTGCCTCTTGCAGGGTCCGATTCTCAACTTGTATAAATCAGAATACTTCTGTTGAAGTCATTCTTGTTCTTTCCACTTCACTTTTCACAATCTTTTAGTCTCGTACTGAAAAAGATAGAATAACATCTCATGTCCTTGAGAGATTTAAGGACTTACCTTTGGCTAAATCTAAAGAAAACTGTATTGTAGGAGGCCCAATTACAATACCTTTATCCCTGCAAAGCAATTAAAGCATGACTCTATTTCTGTGGTGTAGAAGGGACCTAAATTCTGTCTTCAACCATGCGAAAGCCTCTTTATTCAAGGTTGTAGCACGGTTTGGGAATATGACTGAGCTTTTCTGCACAGTAAAAAGGATTGTCCTTTAGCTGAATTCAGATCATGTTTGATGCTGGCCACTCTACAAAGTCTGTGACCTTCATGGGAACACTGTGGTGGAGCAGAGATCTCCTTTGACAAAAATGCTTTGTTATGTCACGGTTTAATTGCAAGGGTCACTTTGTTTGCCAATAAATGTGAAAGCAAATGAAGAACCAATGGTGATGTGCTGTGTGTGAGGTGACAATAAGCGTAGCTCCTCAAATTGAGTCTATTATAAAGGTCTTGTAGTGTTATACGGATGATGAAATTCAGGGACAAGCAAAAACCTTGTCAATGTATATCTAATTAAATAACAATCAAAAAAAAAGTTTGAACAAGCAGACAAAATGGGTGTTAGACCACACAGAGTGAAATGCAATCCTCTATCCAGTAAGAGGAGGACCTTTTGAATAAAGTTCATACTAAAGAGTTTGAGGGCAAATTTTGTGGAGATAAAACCTTTCATGAAGATGTGCAAGTTTATTTTTTAATTGTTCAGTAGGGTGAAGAATTCAAATACAATGGGAAATGAGAAAACACGTTGTTCTGACATTTTCTAAACAAATAGTTTCACGCTTTAAAAGCTTTCTATGTTCTCCTTCATTTCCATTAGAAAACTTCCAAGTGTGTTTTTAATGGTAAATATAAAAGAATGAGAACAATTTATTGCATCAGAACAAAAATCTTTCATTTCACCTGAATATTTTTCAGCTCTTCTTTTCCCCAGAAATATACCTAATTTTAAAGTTCTCAATTACATGTGAAGGAAAATTATTTAATTTAAACTTCATTTCAGTAAACTGAAAATATTTTTACTCCAGTTAACAATAGTAGCCATAGCTCTTGCTTGAAGCACTCCTAGCCATCTTGACTGACCTTTCAGATTACATGACTGATGCTATGGAATGTTGCATGAGTTTCTGTTTCAGAAGAAGGTAAACGCTCCAGAAATTACCTTCTTATGAAAGTAATGCCATAGGAAATGGGTCAACTTGCTAGAGAGGTTACAGTTCCAAACTTGATAACATATTTCTTGGGACTTTCTTAGTCCAAACAACTAAAGATTCTGAAGGATCAGATGGCACCTTAAGATTCGCCAGGTCTTTCCACCTTGGTTTTGGCACATAAACAAGTACAGATTAATAGATGTATCATGAGTACTCACAAGAAATATCATTTCACTGCATGGAGAACAAATGGGTAATGCTTTTCAGTCCTTTTCACACACTATTTATATCCTTCTGTGTCTTTACTCTTAAGCAAAGAAAAAGTAAAATTAAATGTGTAATGCTACATCACTAAGATCATCTTAATGTTATCTGACAACCTGCCAAAAGGCAAGGAAGAGGGACAGGACAACATAATGCAAAACTGCACAGTAACGAATGCTGATCTGCCAAAAATATGTTTAGCCCTTCTGGGAAATGGTTTGTATTTGCACAAAAGTGATGCTGTTGTGCTTTCCATGAGTTATCTCCATAAGGATGGTGGGATTTGCATGTGATGAGATGTAGCATCAGACTATTAAGTCAGGAAAGGAAGAAGGTAGAAGGCTTGGCTGAAGTACTGGAAATTTAAGAAGGTCCCTGTAAAAATTAATCAGTCCTATCTTTTTTTTCCACTTCTCTAATTTGACAAATAAAATACATTTTACTGAAGTACTGAAAGCATAGGAGGTAAATTAGAGCAGAGTATTATTTAAGCTACATCATATGTTAGTCCCCAAATATCATGATAAAAAAATCTTGCCATATTTTATTTAATGGGGAAAGAGCTTTAGTAGAACAACTTCAATAATTTCATAGTAAATATTTTTGCTAGTTCAAGCCAAATTGATGGGAATAGTAAACCCAGTTTCTTACTCTGCAATGTGCCATGCTCAGCAAAGATGGGCATGTGCTGGACGGAGAAGACTCCAGTGGCTGGTCAACCCATATGAAGCTGGTCACTTTTGCATGGTGGCCCCACCAGCCCTGTGTTCTGTCTCTTATCTCAGCTCTCCACTTGCTCTATACTCACTGCCTGGTAGTCGAGAGAATTTGTGAGGATGCCCTTACAGTCATGGGCATCTCTCTCTAGCTTGCACTTTCTCCTGGGAAAGCATGAAGCAAGTAAGAGAAGACTTGTGTAGTGGCAGAGTTTATGCCACAGTGAATGTATGTACTCCTGCTTCCAGGAAGCAGAATACCAAACAGAGATGGCTCCTTTCAGGGTGAACACAAAACATTTCTACAAAACATTTCCTTGTTATCACTCTTCCTCCAGAAGCATACATTCATGCTCATACCCTAACTATTAAAGTACATCTAAAATGAATAAGTAAACAACTTACAAACTAGAATACTCAAGCTTAATCAAACTATTTATTTTTTCTCCAGCCTGTGATGGTAAGAGAGAAGGGCGATTTCATTTTTATTTTTTTTTTCCCTAAATGTAAGTACTGGAAGCAGCAAAGAATGGAGCTATTTACTATCTTAAGTAAATGTTCAACTGTGTAAAGTAGTAACTGGTAAAAGACAAGGCTATAAAGGATAC
This sequence comes from Odontophorus gujanensis, assembly GCA_013399175.1. Taxonomy (NCBI): domain Eukaryota; kingdom Metazoa; phylum Chordata; class Aves; order Galliformes; family Odontophoridae; genus Odontophorus; species Odontophorus gujanensis. Next base: position 242,011 of record VXAB01009743.1, on the reverse strand, counting down.
TGAGTGGGAGAAAGTGATGGAAGAAGAAAGCCTGGAATATTGTGAGCAGAGAGTGATGTTTTAGGACCCTCTTGGAACACTGGAATAAGGAAGAGGAATGGTAGTGGAAATCAGGGAGAGAGAAAGATAATGAGAATATGGGAAGCACGAAGGTAGTTAAAACTACTCAGGGCAGCAAGAAGTAGAAGAGACTGAGAATGCAGAATGAGACTGAAGAGCTGCCTCTAATATATGGAAGGGAAAGTGGATGAGAGCCTGAAAGGATTAGAATGAGGAAAACAAGATGATTACATGTTTTTTTCTGATACAGTTGAATGGCAAGCATAAAACATTTTGATAATATACATGCTTGTGTTAAATAAAAAAAGGCATTCCTTATTTTTGAAAGATTTCTTCCATAGCCTGATTCCCCCTTTTAGGGCTATAAAGGGTGATAAGAAAAACAATATCAGACACCTCATGGATAACTCCATCTCTTTATCTCTTCCTGCTGTCTTTCATATCTAATGATAACTTTGGTGGTTGCTTGTCCATTTGAATGTCTGGATTTCAAAAGCATGTGCCACTGAAGAACACTTCACGCTATATAGGGTTGTCTGACTCTGACAACCTATAGGGAGGGTTTCTTCTCCCTTCACAGCCCCAATATGCAAAGCAGTTTACTGCTAGCTGTCTACAGATGGTACTGAGTTGAGGTAGACTACTTTGGACAAACAATTCCTGCTTGCAACTGTTACCAACTTCAGGGCAATGTTGGGAAATATATTGTAAAAGCAATGTAAACATAAGTAAAGCTAATAATAAATAAATCCCTGAAAAAAATTCCCAGCAATATTTTAGCAACTTTCATGTAACTCTCAAATCAGAAAAATAAAAGGGAAAAGTAAAACACAGAGTCTCTTGGTGACAAGAGCTTTCCAATAAGGAATTTTAAGATACTAGAATAAGGGGAAGTTGTTCATTTAAAAGAGATTTAAAAGCTTATGGAACTGTTGCTCTGAAAGTTATGCCTCCTATTTATTTCCATAGAAACTACAACAGATACAAAGTGCGGAATAACTCAAACACACAATACTCCACTGTTTGGTCTCTGTAACTATTCAGCAAACATTGAGGAATGTCAGTGGGGGTGGTTTCTTCCCCAAGGAGGAAGTCAGTTCCATCCTTTTGCTTCATCTGCGCTTCCATGTCAGACACAATTTGGTCAGTCTGCCCCTCCACTGCCATCTGCTGCACAGCAACAAAATATGGAGTGTGTTGGGAAAGTTCAGTCTCTCTTTCCATAACACCAGCATCCACCTCTGATGTAGTGGGCCAGCATAATAAAAATAGAATGCATTACTTTCAGTGCAGCCCTTGTATTACTGGTTATAAAATTAGCATGGAAATACGTTCACTCATTTTATCCTTATCTGAGAAGGTTTTTACACATGGGGAATTCTACTGGACAGTATGCATGGTAGCAGCTTGAATGGAAAGTCAGGTTGCTTGTATGCTCTTCCCCTGCAGGTTTCCAAACTCCTAGTGACTCCCAGATTTACGAAAAGACACAGGGAAACTTTACTCTGTAGTGGTTGTTTAAATTTTAAGTACAAACCATGCTAACCATGGTGCCTTTTAACATAAATGCTTTAGAAACACAGTTTCATTTTCTATGATAAAAAGGGCAGAGCCCTCATGCTTCTGAACTGGGATCTCTGGGGACTGACAGCTTCATCCAAATGCAGCAGTTACAAGTCAGTAGGATTCTGCACAGCAGAGCCCATCTCCTAAACACTTTCAATTGCACAATAAGTACAAGCTCTTCTCTCAGACTGTGCATTTTTTCCTTAATGCTAAGGAAAACCCTTTATCATGCTTTTCTTTTTCTGTCTCTTTTCTGCAAGGTGAACCTGCAAACCTATTTCTGAAACTCAGAAGACTTGCAAATAGGGTAATAAATTCCAAGTGAGTTGACCTTTAGCCCATGGCTGTGTATGAAACTGCCTTTACAAGGCTGTGTTTCATGCAGCGTATGGGTGACCATTAATGGGGTATCTAAACTATGCTTAATTTATTGGTAAAATGATTCCTGGTTGATGGAGATTATTTTATTGCTGATTTCTCCTAATAGCAAATCCTAGTTTGCTTGCTGACCAATGGAGACTTGAGGGTACCTGTAAGTTGCTCATTTAGTGCCAGTTCTTTCTAAGTACTAAATGAGAATTCTGAGCACTACAGCCAATGTTCAATTGAGAAGAAACTACTGTTATTTCCTGAAAAAGGCTATGAAGAAGGTTCAGAATTTTCTTAGTAAGTTGGTGATATTTTGGGCTATATGGTTAACTCTGCTCTTCAGCTTTTGCATATGAAATGCATATTATCATTACATCAGAAGTCTTGTCCATTTATCCCTGTTCCAACAACCTTCGAATCATTAAGCATGTCTAATTGTCTGTGTGTTCAGACCTTGTCTCAGCTTGATAACCTGGTTTCCCTTATTTTACTCTTAGACACATTTATTTTCTATACATTTGTCTGTTAATAACCCTCAGCCTCGTGGTTTATTTGTGTTTGCAATTCTTAACAGAATAGATTAGAACAGGTATAAAATACTATGTACCTCAGTGCCACATCTGTCAGTTTCTTGAACACTTCCTGGAATGGTGGCCACCACCTCCCTGGGAAGCCTGTTCCAACGAAGTCACACCCCACTATAAATCATTTTACAGGCGTAAAATTATGCTAAAGCAATGTTACTATTGCAAATTCACACACTCAGAATTGAGGAGGTACCAAAAATAACATTCCCCATGTCTCAGTCTTGCAAACCAACTGCTAAATGTAGTGAAATACTTCCAAAGCATTGTCACCAAGCAGTTTCCATAGGTCTCCTGCTTCACTTGTGTATAGCCTGCAATGTACCCTGGAAATGAGCTGGAACTGTCTCCTTTATCTCAGTCTCCTTGCTCACTTGCTGTGGGAAATCAGAGTTATTAGCTGAATGAAACAGAGGAGCAAAGAAAGAGGAGGTAGTCTTGTGATGAAGGCAGCTGAAGTGCACCAAGAGATTTGAATCCCACCAATAGTCCTTTCTATTTCTTCCCCAGGTTGTCAGCATGACATCTGACAAGGGGTTGTTTGTTTCTCTTGATATGTTTCTCATTTTTTTGAGATGATGTTGTTTTGAATTTCTGTTCTGAAATCTTATCAGTAGTAGGTGTGATCATGTATAGCTGCTATCTAGCTAAATAGGAGTTAGCACAACAGTGTCCCCCTTTTTTTCTTTGGTCTTGTTGAACCTCATTTTCCCTCTTATGAAATACTTCTCTGTGCACACAGAAGTGTTGACAGTGAGTATTTCTGAAACACTTAAAAACACAAAACCAAAACCGTAGCAAAACTGACATAGAAAAAACCTGAAGAATTCTCTGTTCAATTAAAATACGAATCTTGTATTAAGTATGAGCTGTTCATTCGTGATTTTGAAACCAAAGTTGCAGCATCTGCAGAATTAATGTTTTCTAAGAAAAAATATCCATTATGTCAGCATTTTTCAATTGTTTATTGGGGAAAATCTAAACAATACATCCCTTCTGCTTTAAACCACGTGTAGTGGAATCCTATCTTAAATGTATTGCAATTTGGGGCAGCTTATGGTCTTATGCTAATAAATTAAGCAGTGCCTAAAAAATGTTCTCAGACTCTAAGATGCTATTGTCTGTATCATAAAACTGCCTGTGCATTTGTATATACATATGTATATATGTCTTGGTATATCGATCTATAGATATGACTTTGGATTGAGCTAATTAGCACTTTTCCTGAACGACAAATTACATTGACCAGAGACCATCCACAGTGGGCAGATAATATGTTTTATTTAGTTTATTATTGTTAGGCTATTTTATTTATAAGATCAGGCATGGCTGTACACCACTCTATGTCCACTGGTCTCAGGGATCAACAGTAACCTTGTCCCCATTAAATTACAAGTGTAGCCATGCAAACCAAGATTGCAGATCTTATCACCCACCTAGTAATATTGTTCAGTTTTTGTTCTGCCTAAGCATGATGTTGTAATATGATACCCAATAGAATACAGATGTATGGAGTACACCATGAACAGTAACACTTTTTCAGGGGACGTGGAACTTGAAATTGGCTCCCCTGGTATAGCAAACTACTGCTGAGTAGCATAGTTTAATATAGGTGGGTTCTTTTTTTATTCTGAGGAGTAAGAAAAAAGGAAAGGAAGGCAAGTTAGTTAAAGCAGATCACACTGAAATATTTTGCTGCAAAAATACAAATGATTCATCAGCTGAAAATATTTGAAACTTCTGATTTGCAAAGAATTGTGACATTTAAACATTTAATTAAGACATAGGATGAAAAATATTTTTGAAATACCAGGACTTGCAGTTATTCTCCTGTAAAGATAGATCTTTTGCACAGATACATGAAGAAGGCTATATCCAGTGCAATTTGGTCTCCATAAAGACCTTCCATTCTACTTTTGTTTCCTGTCTATAGTTGCAAAGTAGACATTACTCAAGAATGAGTATGGAACATGTAACTACCTTTCTGTACACAGCAAAGGGCAGTGATGTTCATGGTCATGGATATACTTTTCTGCATACAATCTCTGTATTAATGAAATATGTGAAATAAATGTTATCAACTGAAGAAAAAATCTGTTTTTATAAAACCTAACAAGAGAGTTGCATATAAAACCACAGTTGAAAAGAGGAAATATTCAGTGTGATGTTTTTTTGGAGTAAAACAACAGAGAAGTCTATCCACCAGTTTAAAGTAGTGCACCAGGCTAGAAAGGGAGAAGCACAAGAATGCATCCCTGACTCTTAAACAAATTGTTGTTACTTCATTCAGCTGTGACATTGCTGATGAGGAAATTGTGGAATAAGCTTTCATCTTTCTTCATCTCATGAAGCTCAAAGTACTTCATCTGATACACAAAATGATATATAGCCACATGTGCCCTTTGGGAAGATCTGATCAGTAAAACTAGTCATTTACCTTGGGACATCTTGCCTTATTTTCACCATTCCTATGTGCTTAGTCATTCTCATTCCTTGATGAGAGATGAGTCATTTTCAACTCTGCCTTATCTTTTTTGTTATAACCTCCTTAATCTGTCCTCCAAGAAGGCTTTCCCTGACGGAACCCTTCAAGTTGGTTTTCACCATAGCAGCTATCCTTTTCTGTTTTCTTCTCCGTCACTATTGCTTGCAGTGACTATCAGGGCAGTAACATCTCCTCAAGGCTGTCTTCCCTCCATATCTTTACTTGGGCGGTATCTTTGCCACAGCTGTCACCCGTACCTCAGACTCACAGCCACCTTTGCCCATGCTTCACACAGGTCCTCACTGTTATTTTTTTCATTGATGGTGGCTGTATTTGGATGACTACCTTTCTCCTGCCCTACTCAGCAATGATCCCTTACAGGGCCCATTACATCTTTAGTTTCCTGTGGACTCCTTCCAAGTTCATATTTCTCTGCAAATCTTTCACTGCAGACTCTGGTGCTGTTTTGCAAGCTCTTATCAGGCTTACCTGCCTTTTCTGGTATCTGATATCATAATGGAAATGTGATGCAACATGATGTAGACAGACATGAAAGAATGTTATCAAAGCATTTTAGGTTCACCTGCCATGAAGAAGTATGTTAAGGGAGATAAGTTATTCCTTACAAAATGGTACTTGTGGCTTCTTCCCTGACTGTTACCTCACCCTGTGCAATAGATTGGATTTATCGTGTGAGGCTACTGCTACATGCCCTTTTCTGTCATGAGCTTTCAAATGCTATGAACACAAAACAATTACATTATAAAGTATGACTCAGGCTCTGTTTCCTGCATGCTGTACAACCCAGACTTGGAAGTTTGCAAGTCCTGTAAAACACAATGATCTTTCTTTTGCTTTCTCTACCCAGCTAAGGGAGATTCTGCAGGCACTGAGGCATTTGCAGGAAGCACTTATGAGTTGTTTTTACTCTTATAGCTTCTATAGGAGAAATAGCATGGACATACGTATAATTGAAAACCTTCACTGAAAGGATTTCAGTGTCGAGAAAAGGACATATCATCCCCCCAGTATGAATAGGCCCATTAACTTTTCAATCACTATTTCTAAAATGTGAAAATGAATATATGCAAAGGTGACACGATGAGAGAGGAAATTATGGCTTGCTGAACATGAGGACTTTTTGCTTAGTTTTGGGACAAAGAACAGTTCTGCACATTATTAGAGCATTTCACACAGTCTCTGGTACTTAAGTATGATGAAGAAAGGAACAGCCTTATGAACATGTGTAAGTTTGTAGGTATCAGCAATTTATGCTGTCTTATGAATATTAGAGTATTAATATCTGTGCTGCTTTTACTAGTCTATATCCTGGGGCTTTCATAACTAAGGCTATGGAAAGAAAAGATCTTTTTGCTGTTCTAACTGGTGTGCTTATACAGGTTTTTAGGCATGAAAACCACCTTGTGTTATGCTCTTTTCATCTTTATATAATGAAGAACACGAAAAGAAATACAGTGTATTAAAAAGCACCATCCTCCATCCAAATAGAGGCTGCTAGTCCATGCACACAAGTCAGGAAGTTCCACAACAAAGCAAAATTTGTACACACCCCCTCTGCTGTGTGTGGGGACTGTGAAATGATCTTTCATTACAGGACCACATGCTGTTTTTCCCTCAGAACCCTGTTCATCCAAATCAGACAATGAAGATGCCCCTTGGGCCAGCAGCTGGTGATCTTATTTCTGGCATACTGAAACAGTGTTCACTGTTTCTCTTTTCCATTTCACAATACTTTAGTGGATGTTAGAACCATTCACCACCACATTTTCTCACACAGCCTTGTCACTGGTTATAAGAACACCAAACTTCCAACCCCTCTGAAATGTCTCAAAAATGTAACCTAAATTCTAACTTACTGTTTCTGTCCAAGATCCTGAATAACGGTACGGTGGCTACAGTCATACCACTGAGGGAATGCCATCAGTACATTTCAGAGAGTGTTATGGTACATTCTCTCAGCCCCAAAACTGCTTTGCCAGGTTTTTTGCCATTCTGGAAAGCCCAATCATCTCTCATTGGCAATTGGCATGAAGTTTTCTTGACACTGGGGCTGAGCAACTTCTCTCCAGTCATTCAGTGACTCATGCAGGCAGATCTGGTGCTGCTGCTTCTGACAAGTTTTGAATGTCATCCTTCTCAGCTGCATTTTTGTCTACTGTTTTGCTCTTTGGGAAATGTTGATGCTGTAGTAGACTTTTTGGGGCGAGCATTATTCATTGGCCCCATGCTGTTAAATAGCTTTGAATATGCTGCTTTGGGGGATTGTTTTCAGTTGCTGTGCTTTCTTGTGTCAGTGCTGTGTAGCTGCAACTCAAATATTCTGCCTTGTTCTGATGATATAACCTCAGTGAGAGACCGTGGCCTGGGATCTCTCAGCAGAGACCTTGCAGAGGTCACACGCATCAACAAAACCCAAGCTGCCACTTAGCTGCTACTCATCCTGATCATGAATTATCACCCACTCCATCCTTACCAAGGGATGTGAGTGTATTTTCAAGCATTTATCAATTAAGTCTTAAAATATCTTATTGAGGTACTGCAAATTAGGTGATAAAGGGATCAATTTACCCAACGCTGATACGCACCTACTTCAGAAATTAAATAGCACATCACAGCTATTGAACAATGCACATTTAAATTCCTGAAAGATGAACTACAGCCACAAATGAGGAAATTAACTCCTGCACTGTGGCACTGCCTGGTTCACTCAGCAGCCAGGAGTTCTAGTAAGTGAACAAAGAGGTAACAAATGGTTTTCTTTATGGAACAAAACTTTTTTAAGCCATTGCTGGGGAGAGTACACTTACTTCAGAAAATGTCAGAATTTCACAGTCTGACAACCAGAGCTGATAGGATCTTTTTGTTTGCCACATTAACAAAGCTGTCTAGGGTTCCAGTTTTCCATCACTTACAAGAGGAGTGAGAAGTGGTCTTCTTGGAACTTTCAAACTGTGCAAAAAGCCCAACAGCCATATATTTGTGATGCTCTGCAGAAGGGTCTGCATGCATTTGTATATCCAGGAAACCCAGACCTCCCATAAACTGTTTAGATGAGCTGGCAAAAAGTCAGGCAGATCTGTGACAGAAATCACTTTTGTGGTTCATTGGCAGCTCATTAAATGATATTTCAGAGAGATATTTCTGTATCAAAGAACTGACAACTTCTGATGCAAGCCTGGAAAATTCCCAACTGCTTTCCCATTTTCTTTTTGATAACTATTATAAAATGACAATATCTTATTTTAGATTCCTGATCATCTTTGTGCCAGGGTAAATCGGAAGCAGTACTGATGTCACCGGATTTGCCTTGGCAGGTAATTGATTTAGAGTGAAACTGAGGTGAGGTTACTTCACTCTCCTGAATGAATGCTCTTGTACAAGGTATCTTTGTACCATTTAGAAATACTGGTAGAATAAGGTCTTTGAAAGACAAGACTTTGAAGATTAGATTTCATATTCTGTGACCTTGGTGCTTGATTACAGAAATAATTCTCTTGCTTGATTCTCTGCTGATTGATCAGCAATTTCTTGTTCATGCATAATGCAGATGCTGCCATGGATTTTTGGCTAGGTCTTGGTTAGCACAATACTTTTTAGATGGATCTTGGTAATGCTGCTGCTTGGTAAACCATTTTAAATTTCATGTGTGACTAGGCACCTTCTTAAGCACCCACTCAACTTGACTGCACTTATATTCCCAATACTGGGAAAAGAAGCTCTACTATTACAGTTTTTCAGGTGGGAGAAGAAGAAGGTAGACTTCCTTAGGTGATCCATCACTCATTGAAGCTGAGAGCAATCAGGCTCTTTATTGACTGCTGAGCAGTGAAGAGCTCTTGCTTGTCACTGTCAAGGTTCCCTTGCTTTGTATTACTGAAACAGTCAGTGAAGCAGAGATTTGCTTTTCAGCCCACTGCTTACTCTGTGCACATGCAGTGAGGAAAGCCAAGATGTTAGGCTTCTGTGTGGGAGAAAATGGGATAGTTCACCCATGAGAAGTTGAAATGCACCCACAAGGAGCAGAGGACTAGGGCATCACAAATGAATGATTTGGGCATTCATCTTGGAGCTTGGTGAATTCAAGTCTAAACTGGCTTAACCACAGAGAGCAATTATTTGTTATGGCTCTTACATGTATATGTTAGCTGCAGATTCAGTTTTTGAAGAGGCAAAAAGATTGCCTCCTTCATTGAAAAGAAGTTCCCCATTGATCTGAAAAATCAGTCCTCTCAACACTTAAAAAAAAAATCAATAACATTTTAAGGAAGATTAGAAATAGTACTGCTGTGGTTTGTTTTCTGAATTAGAAATTTTGGAGCTGATTCTACTCTAGTCAAAACACACAAAACCTGGAGGGGTTGCATTTTCCCAAAACCAAAGGATACACAAGACTGTTCATATTTTTTAGGCTCTCACATATGTATATATTTTTCTTCTGGGGCAGAAGTTTTTAAATTTCTTTCTGATGTGTTATAAGTTTTTGTTATACCAAGTGCTGGTCTCAGATGTCTATTCATTTGAGTGGCTATATTTTTTTAGCCACTATGCAGAATGTGACAGTGGAAAAACTGATTCAGTAATCCTCCTGTGGATTTTGGAGGAAATGGATTTGAGAGCCCCTTTGCTTTCTTGCATTGTTTAGGACAAATACTGTGTGTTATAGTGGAAGAAGTAGGTTTATTTGTGTCTACATAAAAAAAATTCTTCTAGAATGGATATATATAATAAGACTTCTAACAGTTTATTCACTGTTGGGTCTCTTTATTCCAGTTTAAGTTTTTTTATTGATTGAGGCCACATCCTGGAGAAGAGATTTCCTCTCTCCTTTCATTTATCACTGTGAATAGTTGATAATCTGGAGCTTTGCAGAAACCTATTTGGACCCTAACCTCAGACAACTTTTGTGCTCTTCTTTCAATTCCTCTGATGTGTTATACCTGCTATGCATGAGTGCTGTCAGTCTACAGCATGACCTGCACACAACAGAGGCAACTGGAACCCACCAGACCATGGACTTCATTTTATGAGCACCTGCAGCTCTTGTTGAAGTTGGGCGTGTTGGCAGTTTCTGAAAACGATACTCTCTCCCCTATCTTCATATAAGAAATTTTGCCAAAAGCCTTCGGGGCTCAAGTATTGTTGCAGGAAGGCTGATAGTTAATAACCCTTGTCAGTCCTGCCGTGTTCTAATCACGTTTTAGAATGTGTTTTGGTTTAGTTTTTAATCTCATCTGTTCTCTCCATTCTTGCTTTGCCTGTATTTTTAGCTTTATGACTGAAAGCCCTTGATGGGAAATGCACACACATGCATCACTTGCAGAAAGATGAAATGTGCTTCTACCACTATTTTTTAATTTACAGTACATACCACTTTTATTTTTCCAGGAAAGCTTTACTGTAAAGCATTGCCCTGTTTTCAAGTGGAAACCAAAGCTTATTTTTCATAGATACACAAATGTTTTCATAAGCAGATTGTTCCATTTAATAAAGAACAGATGCACCCAATTTTGTCTAACGGCTGCTCAGGACGCAACCAGTGGTTTAGGAAGTCCACCAGCAGAAATCAATATGACTGCATTCAATGCTGCTGTGTTAATCACCATTAGATGTAAATTGGGTGTCCACATTCTCGGTTCCTTTCTTTAAAGCTTGAGGAGCCTCCTTTATGTTAGTCAAAGTTAGTGATTTAAGAAAATAACCTGTGTGTCTACACACTCCAGTTTAGTTAATAGTTTCACCTAGGTTTTATTAACAGGTACCATAAATGCAACACTTGCAAATAATGGGACTGTACTTAAAGGCAGCGATGCACGTGCTATAGTAGTGGATTTCCTTTTAAAAAAAACATGATTAAGGAATGCCTAACTTTAAACAACAGATTTAATACAAAGTAGTAAGGTCAGAGAAATCTAGGTAGTTTCTTGATTGTGCAATGCATTTATGAGTGCTGCAGGTTGTAGACTGTGTATGAGCTCCAGGTCAGCTAAGTGGAGTTCTTTGCAATGCCCACGAGGAAGGTGTGGGGTTTTTTTTGCTTCTGCAAATTTTGTTTTCCCTCTGGTTGGCCTTTGGCAAGGCAGACAAAATAATTACTGCAACTGTCTGTATCACTGATGTTATCTTTGGGCGTCTATAATCAACCTCATAACTTCAGGTAGAACAGTAAAGAGTTTACCATTTTAGTACTGATGCTGCAAAGCTGTTCTCTGCTGGGCTGCTTGGTCCTGAGTGCAACAAGTTCAGTAAGTGTTCAAAGCCACCATGTTATGTGACGAAATTTGGCTGCCTTTCCTCAAGAGCCACCACGCAGCTGGTATAAAAAGGTCATGCTAAAATTAAAGAGACAGGCTACCAGCATACTGAAATCACTCTTTCTCTGAACAACAGGCTAAAGCCCAAGGGAAGTTTCCATATATGAGTGCTCTTTGGTGCCATTAGAAATTGTGCTATTTGTCTGCCTCAGAAGAAAAAACAGCTGCTGATCTTCTACTCAGTTGAATGACTAGTTCATATGTGTCGAGACACAAAAGACAAAACTGAGCAGCAAAGTCAGCACAAGTTGAGTGGAAAACGTAGAGAAAACCAAGGGCATTTGTGAAGAAGTTGCAGAGTGGCTTGTTGAAGCATAAAGGAAAAAATGGTCTATCTTTTTATATTCAGTGTTGAACGTACGCAGAAACATTAAAAGATCTGATGGCTGCAATCTGCTCTAAACTTTTATCTGTGAGTAGTGATCTAATAACTCACTCTAGACTGTACCAGTTATGAGTTATCGCTTTGCTCCCTTGTGAAGATGAATGTAAACGTCTTCACAGCTCTCAGCATCACGCATTTGGTAATTCTCAGGGTATGTGTAAGTGAACAAGTTATATTATTAAATTAATAATAAAATCTGTCTTCGTTTAAGGTGCAGCAGGGGATGTATTTTCTTCTTCTCTCTTTTTATTAGTAAATAAGAATTTTTACCTTCATGAATGTCAGTCATGTACTACTGCCTCCCCACATCCTGTCTGTATGCTGATGCAAATCAACTGATAGGAAATTGGATATTGTAGATTATAACTTTTTTGAGAAAAGTAAGAACTTGTATTTCATACAGAAAAGGAATCTAAATCTTGATTGCTTTTCTGCAGCAAGTAGACAGAAGAAGCTTTTTCCAGTAAAAAATGAAACTGTTAAGCCATTAAATAGAGGTTTTAGTATGATACCAGTAAATCCCACAGCATTTAATGACTGACTAGATGTAGCACTAGCCAACTCAGTTTGCTTGGAGTCATGAAGAAAGTGTGTTATTAGCTGTCAATAATAACCACTCTTACATTTGATGATATATACCTCGTGCATATCTCATATGCAGCTTAGCATAAAGATAAGACTGTATAAAACAGATCAGATAATTGTATCGATTTTTACAATTCATAAATCAGATTTTACTCTGTAACAATATCATAGAATCATAGAATGGCCTGGGTTGAAAAGGAGCTCAAAGATCATTAAGTTTCAACCACTGTGCTGTGGGCAGGGGTACCAACTACTAGACCAGGCTGCTCAGAGCCACATCCAGCCTTGCCTTGAATGCCAGCAGGGATGGGGCATTCACAGCCTCTCTAGGCAACCTGTTCCAGTGAATCCTCTGAGTGAAAAACTTCCTCCTAACATCTAACCTGTATCTCTTTTGTCTTAGTTTAAAACCATTCCCCCCTTGTCCTGTCGCTATCAACCCATGTAAACAGTCATTCCCCCTCCTGTTTATACGTTCCCTTCAGGTTTTGGAAGGCCACAATGAGATCTCCCCAGAACGTTCTCTTCTCCAAGTTAAACAAGCCCAGTTCCCTCAACCTTTCCTCATAGGAGAGATGCTCCAGCACTCTGATCATCTTAGTGGTCCTCTTCTTTCTTGTGCTGGGGGTCCCAGGCCTGGACACAGATGGGGCCACACAAGAGCTGAGTAGATTTTGCTGCGTACTGTAATAAGGAAAGACAATCAGTCTTATATATTTAAAACATATCCTTGTTACTGGAGTTTGAAACTAAAGACTGTATTCCAAATATATTGCTGCTCCTCACAAGCTGGAATTGAGGCAGCTCCTCTCCCCAGCTTCATCCCCTGACTGCGTTTGGCAAGAGAGAGCCCTACTTGCCATATCCAACCTGAAAGATTCTGTATTTCTGTGATTCTATGTGGGAAGGCTTCTTCCGTGCCCTGGGGACACATAGGGATTCAAGGGACCTTGTTTTATTCCTGTTCTTTCAGATCGTAGCTTCCTGTTTTGCAAACTACTTAAACTGGAAGAAGTATGGTTAATCTCTGCAGCTTTTCCCCAAGGCCATGGTACTGCATATTTCTCCCATGGGGCTTACTTGTGTAACTCGTTCCAGTTTCAGAGAGATGACTGACTCTGTTGAAGGTACTGGTGCATAAAATTGAAATGCCAGGAGGACAGGTAACATCTCTAGGATGAGAATGGACTTTTTAAGTGTAATGTGAATGATTCCTTTACTCGACAGACCACACTCTGCAACCAAGTCTACTTCCCAATACAGTGATGACAATTGTCGCCAAGGGTGATTTACTGCATCATAGCTGCATGTTTTCTGTCAAGACTGCCTTCTTCCCTTTATTGTCTCCCCACTGCCAAATGTTTTTAGAGCTTTAGGTGTTTGGTCATCATTTTTCTTCCAAGTGGTCTTTAATGTGCAGTGCTCCATGTATCAGATTTTCTGAACACACAGGGAGAAGTTAAACAAAGGGCAACCTGAAGGAAGCAATGCATCCCTTAATAAAAAACGCAGTGAACAAAGCAAGGCCTACTTTCCCATGGAGTCAGATCTCATGAACAGATTCCTCAGCATGTAATAAGGCCTAGCTGCTGCTTGAACATGTCTCTTCTGTGGAGGAAGCCATTTTTCAATCACATTTTTCTGCCTTGTTGAATTTCTGTGCTGAATAAAAGGTGAAGTTATCTTGCAACCTTCCTCTCTGCAGGGATGCTAATAGGATAGTTCTTCTCCCAGCTACCTGTTTTCATATAACTTGCAGGAGCTTACTATTTCTGAGAGTAGTTTTGACTTGATTTGACAGACCAGTGGTTTCAGACCTTACTAGGGAGATGGACACAGTGCACATACATAAATTAATGCATAACCTTTGTTTCTGTGGGGAATCAAGCAAAGACAAACTCTTAAAATAACAAGATTATTTTCAAAAACAAAAAAGTATAAGCTCTTTTAAGGCAGAATGCAGCATAAATGCAAAATTCTGTGCAGTACCAATGAAATAAAACCTTCCTCTTCTCCTAACAGACTTGCTCACTGCATTTCTTCATGTCTCTGAAAGTTTTAGGGCTAGTAAAATAGTCTCCACTAGCATGTTTTTGTTGTTTTTCTAATTTGTTTCTTTATGAAATGTCTATTTTTTCTTCCTTTTTTCTTATAAAGAAAATGTGAAGACTGTCAACAACAGGATAATCAGGTCAAACTAGGTTTTGTGATTCCCCAAGCATTCAGTCTATTATTCAGTGGCCAAAACCTGAAGGTTTGAGAATATTTTAGCTTTAAGCATTTTAATTATGATTTTTTAATTTAGAAACAGATTAAAGAGAAAATAAGAACATTTTTCACAAGTATGAAATAGAATTACAAGTCAATTCTAAGTTAATATTGATTCAAATGGGAGCAGAGACTAAACCTGAGCACATTTTAAAATGCAATTTAGGATTTTCTAGAGTAGCTGTATCAGAGAAAGTGATATGCACAATGAGGTAGGATGATGTTCACAGGCCAGGAGTGTGCATCAGGGCTATGTGGAGGATTCCCTTCTGCTATGCAAATGTCTACATGTAGAAGGACTTCAGAAGAAGGCGTGCCTGCTTCTTTCTTACCTGCCATCATGAAGCAGTTCACCAGCTCACCTGATACTCAGTCAGGTTGAACATGG
Organism: Odontophorus gujanensis; assembly: GCA_013399175.1. Classification (NCBI taxonomy): domain Eukaryota; kingdom Metazoa; phylum Chordata; class Aves; order Galliformes; family Odontophoridae; genus Odontophorus; species Odontophorus gujanensis. Next base: position 226,989 of record VXAB01009743.1, on the reverse strand, counting down.
TTTACTGGCAGATATCAGAAACACCAAACGTTCTCTCTAGGGAAGACAAAAAAAAAAAAAAAGCTGGAGCTTATGGTGTGCCTGTCCAGCCTGATAGTACCAAGGAAATTCCACACACTTTGTTAGGTACTCAACACCATATACACAAGACCTAGGCAAACCAGGCTTTGGTAGTGGACCATCGTGCACACAAACCACTGTTTTCTGTCATAGTATGCTACTAGAATGGAAGCTGCACAATTAATGGACTGAATTCTTAGCTATGCTCTCCACTCAGAGCAGTCACTGTATTTCATCTTTAGTATACTGTGCTGTGTTAGCAGCAGCATTTCTGTTAATTTGAGTTGGAGTGCTTTTCACTCAAACTTGCGCTGTCCGGCTAATATGGCCATGAGCTCATCTCTGATTAATCTTGTCAAATATATCCTACCATCACTGAATACCAAGTTCTCATAAAATACTGACATATATTTGTCAGCAGATTCGAGTAATTTCTGTTCACATAGGCAAAATTTGAGTCTCCTTAAGGTCATATTCACATTTCATAAAGGCTCTGCAAAAAAGGCGATAAAGATGAAATCTGCAATTGCATACCACTTATTAGAAAGAAGAAATAGCTGAAATATATGATGATCTTCAGTCTCTAGACTGCAGATTAAGTAAACTTACTTCCCAGTATATAAAAGAAATTCTCTCTACTAATAACCAGAATACACATCTCCAAAATTTAAACATTACTGTTTTGCCAAGGCAGAATATAAAACAAAGAAGAGAAAGAATTTGTGATAATAGTTGCCCTTGTTTATCAAAAATATCATAAACTGCAGTGGAATCTAGTGGAATTTCCTGCATAACCAGTGAGAGATGTGATCATTCTCTGGATGTCTTTCATGCCCATCATTGGGGCACATGGTTTGTCCCTCACAAAAACAGTGTGCTGGCTGGAAAGCATGTCTGCAGTTCACCAAGTCCATCCAGCTCACTTCTGCTCATATCTTTGTTGTTTGGTCCACCTCTAAGCCTTACAGACTTCACAGGGCAGGGATTTGGTAGCCTCTCTAGCAAGCTGGTTCTTGTGCTGCATTACTCTCCTAGTGAAGAAAGCATTTTTCTGAATTGTCCTAATCCAACCCTCCCAGCCACAATCTGTGACTGCCACCTCTTGTTATACCATCTGTTGATGGTGAGAGAAGTTCCAGACAGACATCTCTCATCTCTGCACCTTCTCTTTGAGTACATGCAGGCTCCTGACATTCTGTTTCTTACGGTCATCAGATTTGACTCTGTCTCCCTCTGCATCTCACTGCAGGGTACATGACCATGGGCCCTGCCTCACTGCAAGACCCTTTCCAGTTTTTCCACACCCCTTTCCAACTAGGTGTCCCCAGTCTGGAGGCAGCATTTCAGGGCAGCTTCACCTGAGCAGAGGGGTGAAGTTTTCATAGAATCAGAATATCCCAAGTTGGAAGGGATCCATATAGGACCACTCAAAATTCAAAGCATATTTCTGAGAACGTTTCCTCAGCCTGCTAGTCACCCTCCTCCTAAAGCAGCCCAGCGTCTGGTTTGCAATCACAGTACTCCATGGCTCATCCTTAACTTGACATCTGTCACAGCCCCCAAGTCATTATCTTTGCCCTGTCTATCTGCTGCTAACTTGCTGTTTGCTCTTTCTTGAGTCATTAATTTTATTTGCACGTGCCTCTTATCCCTGCTGTTTCAGCATCTCTGTCAATTTGAAGTGAGAGCTCCCTGTAATCTTCAGGAGACTGTTTCATACTATCTATTTGCAGAGTACTCAGAACAGTAGGGTCCCATAAGCTTGCTTGTATATATATTTACTAATTAACTGGAGAGGTTTTGCTTTCTATTGCAATTTTAATCCACACATTAAATGAACTCTAAGCCATGTCCTTATTTTAGGACTGCAACAATAGGAACCATACTGTGAAGGGATTGGCATGATAAAAGAGCAAGGAATGTAACAGATTCTTGTCCTGTTTAGAATATACTTTGATTTGCCTAAATGTCCAAAGATTCCATAGTAGTGGAGTCTGCTTCATTCACCTGGAAGACAACTAATGATAGACTATATTTGTATTACTAAAGTACTGCACAGAGATATTTCTAAGCACTTGAAAGGATGGGACAGGATAGGATTGGATTGGACAGGATTAGGATATCACCATATATTCTTTTTGACCCATATCCAGTTCCTCCAAATAATTCCCAGGCAAGTATTGGGAGTTGGAATTAGCAAGGCACTATTCCCAGTAGGTAATCTGTGGTCACTATCTCTTAGAAATGAAGAGAATTCAGTAGTATAAATATGTGACATGTCATGTAGCTGAATTCAGTGCCTAGGAAAAATCCTGGGCATGTTTAATTTACTAGTACAGCCATAGCCATATATGCCTGCCCTGTGCAATTATGTGAAACTCAAGTTCTGTATTCATACAGCAGCAGTAATTGAGAAATAAATAACCTTCTTACTGCTATTGAAAAGGTGAGTGAGGCCTATGTTGCGTGCAATGAAGCATAGATCAATACACTTATGCTAAACAAAATGAAACAGTGTGAAGATGTAACAGAAATCATATGAGGCGTGATAATAGGTATTATTAATACTTCCATAAAATTAAAAAAGAACTCCTGTGATTTGAAAATAAGAAAAATGTGCTGCTCCTTTCAAAACATATTATGTCAGCTCAACTCTTTAAAAAAAAAAAAGGACAAAATTATGTCCAGAAAATTTAAATTTCAGGCTATTCAAGTTCTGGACTGCTCTTCACCTCACTGACTTTACCTGGCCTAGGGAGTTGCTTTGGCATGGGGCTTGGACTAGATGACTTCTAGAGGTCCCTTCCAACCCCTACAATTCTGTGATTCTGTGGCTTCCTGGTCTCCTTCATCCTCCTTCCCTCTCACTGCCCTTTCCCATAGCTCTGCTGTCCATGCTCCCATAGTAATGTTCTTTTAGTGGTTGTGAATATTGCTTCATCCTTCCTGCACACCGAGTTGCTGTAAATATTGTAATTACCCTATAATTAAGCCAAATTAATATATTCTGTTGAAATTCCATTAATCTCTGCACTGAATAGCTACATTTGACTTTTCCTCTATTCCATTTGCCTGCTATAATGAATCCATGTAACCCCTGAGAGGTAGTCAAGCCACAGACCTACGGGTACAAGAGAATCATTCCTTATAAAAAACACCATAAGAATTCAGATAAGTAAAGTGAAGTTGTCATTCCTTGTAAAAGCAGAATTCTTTAACATATTTAAAGGGAAAAGTTAAAGAAAAAAAAAAAGACTTGCAGGGTTCCTCACTTCCATTTTTAGACTGTTTTGACTTTTCATTGCAATTCAGAATGGAAGCTGTCCAAGCACCAGAATGGCCTGCAGGAAGGCTTACACTGCAGCCTCCCTGCTGCCTGGCATTATCCCACAGAGCGCCAGAGCAGCTGCAGCCCAAGCAATGAGTAGCCCAGGGTGCTAATAACCAAGCCCTTTCTCACTTAACTGAATGTCTGCAAGTGATAACTCACCAGTTCCTGTTAAATACTTTGCTACATTTTACATAAGCCACTCTGAAAGTAATGCCTCCTATTTATTTCTATAGAAACTACAATAGATACAAAGAGCACAATAACAGTTTTATAGAGCAAATTCTCAACTACAAAACACTCTTTTCCAACACAGTCACCACTGTTAGCTATGCATTTTTGCCAGCAATGAATAAGAACCTGCGTGCTGTGCTCATAAAACTCTGTACCACCAGAGGTGACCCACTGCCACTGTTTTTCACCACCCACTGCCTCACTGTGCTCACATCCACTGTTTGGTTTCCATAAGCATTCAGCAAGCCTTGATTAACATCAGTGCCATTTGTTCTGCATGGAGGAATTCAGTGACACACCTTTGCTTCATCAACACTCCCATGTCAGATGCCATTTGGTCAGACTGCCCCTCTGCTACCATCAGTCACACAGCAAAAAAATCGAATGGAATATTGATGGAAAGGTTCAAATTCTACCTGCTGTACCACCAACATGTGCCTCTGATATCGTAGGCAGACATTTAAAAAAAAAAAAAGGAGGCATTACTTCTGGAGCAGCCCTCAAATTTGCTCTTGAAGAGGCTCTATAAACAAGTTAATGATGTATTCTGCATGTGCATTATTGTTAGTAAAGATATGTGATACGTTAGTAGCACTATTCAAGGCTGTTGTCACATTCCAACTTGTCTCAGTAGGTGTTGTCAGAACTATGTGAATGCTAGCAGACAGGTTGTCGAGCAGAAGGTTTGCTTCTAGACCTTGTTATTTTTCTTTTCATTTGTGGATCATCATTTTTGGAAGAGAAGTATTTCTCTAAGACTCTTTATTGTATTTTGATGAGATCAAACTTTCTTCAGAGCTCTTAAATTGGTTGTCAAGTCAGTATCTTCTTCAGTAATATGCAAATACACAAATTGTTTTTAATGTGTGTGTATGTGTGTATAAAATTCTTTCTTTTCAAGCACCTCTCTAATAATCTAGAAAAAAGCATCTACTATAGCTTATTAATTAACTAACCTAGCTAGTACACTTCACATATTAAAAATAAAGTTAATGGGCTGCCCAGAGAAGCAGTGGGTGCCCCATCCCTGGAAGTGCTCAGGGTCAGGTTGGATGGGGCCCTGGGCAGCCTGAGCTGCTGGTGGCAGCCCTGCCCATGGCACAGGGTTGGAGCTGGATGGGCTGCAAGGTCCCTTTCAGCCTAAGCCACTCCGGGATTCTATGAATTCACATTCAAAGCTTCATAGATGAGGTTACTTCACTTAATTTGGTGGTTAGAAAATGCACCTGTGTCAAGGATTAAAATGTTTACTATTGTGCTTCCAAGTCAGAATAAAAGCTTCTGTTTTGTTTTGTTTTTGTTTTGTTTTAACTGAGTTGTAGTTCACCAGTTCATGGTATAGGACCTGGAAGGATATTGATGAAGTTAATGGGTTTTCAATAGCCCTCATAGGCTAGCTACCCTGTGAAGTTCACTAGGAGAATTACTAATATTGCATGACTAACAGCGCTTTTGAGGTGGAAATGCAGTGTAGTTAGATGAGGCAGAAATGGTGTTAGCACCCTAAAGAATACAGTCTTATGTTTTGATTGGGTAGACATCAAGTCAAGACCCAGAAAGTAGGATGATTTTGAACCTACTGCAATGCTTTTTTCACAACAGATATTTCTGATGTAGTGGCTAACCTTAATCTGGGCATAGATTTGGCTGTGATTTCTTTTGTTTGCATGAAGTCATGACTATGATTAGCTGACATATATTTTATTAGCTTGGTGGGAAATATCTTTGGAGGTTCACAGGGAAGGTGAACTTGTGGGGAAAACTAAGTATAGAAGAGGAATATAAGAACGATGTGGGTGTGGTGGGTTGTGGGGGACCAGAGACACTGAAGCAAAACACTGTAACAAACTCTGGTAATGTTGTATTCTGTATCATTAGCAGTAAATGAAGGGCAGAAATTAATGAGGTATTGAGTTCCTCCAATTTCCATCAAGTAAAGTCATTGATTTTTGCTCTGTTCTTTACTGACAGCAACATTGTAGAGAAGATAAGGGAGTGCTACAGCACTTGCCTTCCTTCTCTTCCCACTCTCATCAGCGTGCTTAGCCAAATAAATCTGGTCTGCTTACGCCCACCATCCCAGTCAGGGCTGTGCAGCACACGGAGGTGGGGAGGGAGCTGCAGAGCCCAGCAGAGTCGGGAAGAGGCAGGTCCAGTAGCGCAGCTGAGCATCACTGACAGAGCTTGCTGGAGGGGAAAATTAAGCACTGGTCTGCGAACAACCTGTAATTTTCAGAGCCTGCTCTACCGAATCTAACTTACTACCCCTAGCGTAGCTCTGTGCGCCGCAGGTGCCAAGCTCTCTCCATACATCTTCTAGGAGGAACGTGCAGCTTCAAAACTAAAATATTAAAATCTGGCGCTGTGTCTTCAGTGAATAGGGAGAGCGTGCTTTTTTGCACTGAACTAGCTAACCCATATAAAATCCTGCAGAAGACAACACAAAGGAGTGGAAACATAAGTCCACTTTCCATCCCTGCGTTACGCTGTCAAGACCTTATAAGAAGGAAGCCATCTATTGTTGGCAACCAGCTGTAGGGGACTCGCTTTAGCGGGGGGTTGGACTCTATGAGCTTCAGAGATCCCTTCCAACCCCTGCAATTCCATGATTCTGTGATTACTGTTTTAAGAATGGCAGGGACTCTGAACATGACAATCCTGCTAGTAGGGGGGGAAATACTGCAAAAAGGAGGGAAAACCATCCAGAGAAATTCACAATTAGGAGTGGTTTTTGAGATTAAATAATGACTAAACTTTCGATATTTTCGAGAGCAGACATGAACCCAATATTCTAGAATGTGTATGCATGAGGTCTGAATCTAGATCTGTTGAAACAGCTTTGGTTTCAGCACTCAGAATCTGCCATTCTCCTCTTACACAGCTTGTTGTGTTGCAGCATTTGTTATTGGTTTTTTTTCTTTTCTTTTTTGAAATCTAAATTATCTTAGGGAAACTATTTAACTATTTTAACATCACATAAAATACCTGTCTCCTGCTACGTTGGATTCTGATGCTCAGATTCATGCTAGTAATAGTTCATATACACTTAGTTCACTGAGAATCACACAAAAGCTGATAGAATTACAAAATGTTATAATCCAGCTCAAGGTGAGCACCTCATCCCTCCTGGTATGGTTGCCGTATGTTTCAGCAGAACTCACATGAAACATCATTCTGAAGCCCAGTTCGTTACCTAGGTAATCAAGACTGAAAACATAGTTTCTGTAGTTCTGAGGACATCAGGGACATCTCCGTTCCCAATAATTTTCTCAGCTGGTTTCAGTATGTGGGCTTAGTGATGGAATCAATGTGTTGCAGGAAGGACATCAAGATTTTACAGTATTGCTGTATCACATGCAATTTGCAATGCTTTTCCTTCCTGTCAGCACAGTTAAGATGACATCTCGCTGTGCTTTAGTCAGGAACAAGATGTTTCCAGGCATTTCCCTACGTTTTTTTGTAGTTTTGTTTTTTTTTTTTTTATGTGTAAGGAATAATAAAAGTTCACTCATAATTTTTTACGTTTAAGTACTTCTCACAGCCAAGAAAGGTCTGTAAAGGGCTCTGGTATTTGTATTTCATCTATTTTTACAAAAGAAAACATATCTATAATTAAGCTTATAGCGTAAAGGACTTTCTTATTGAATTTTTCTTCTGACATGATTGATTTCTGTATTGACTCTAGGAAATAGAAACTAGTAAGTGGAATCCGACACAAAAGAAATATTTGGGCTCTATGGTAATGTCATTTACTACAATAAGAGCTAAGCTAGAATACAAATTGCCACCAGCTTCTTCTGCTGCTGCTTCTTCACATTTTTTTCCTTAGGGTCATAGTTGCATCCTGCAGGAAGAGGGCAAAATAAACACAGCCAGTGAGTCCCCTGTCACTGCAAAGGGAGTGGGTGGGAGGGAAGTTGTACGTAATTAGGGCACCTGGCACGAAATTTTGGCCTGGAAAACATTAGCATACAATATGTCAGAAAAGCTTAAGTCTGCCTCTGCTCTTTCACATGGAATAAACATGAGAATAACCTGCAGGTGAGTGTATTTCTGTGCCAGCCTCAAATAAGCTTTGGCTCTGCTCCTGTTGCTATTATTCACCGCTCCAGATGACCAGTGATACTGATGTTGTTGTTAATCTGTGTTGAGCAGCAGTACCACTGTATGTCAGATGCGCTATCGGTCATAAAACTGCAAAGTGATGATGTTGATGTTCCAAGCGAATTTTTACCTACTGCATAATTTCATAAAACAATAAACACAAATCTCCCGCATTCATCCAGTGGCACAGTTAATTTGCAGAGCATCAGGTGAAAAATCACTGCAACTTGCTCACCTAATAATAATAATGGTCAGCCAGAATTGCTAATAAATCAGGTTTAGACACTCTAAGACATTCCATCTAGATTATTTATTTTTTCATTAGAAAGCTTGCTTTTGCAATTTGTTATTCCTTCTATTATTTACGTTCTACTGATACCCACATTTTGCTCTGCTACAGCCCAAACTCCAGCGAAGGCAGCACCCCAGGGATGCCTTGCCAGCCACTGCAGTCTGGTCTTTCCTTCATTCACTGTAAAACTCTGCAAAAGGGAGGGGGCAGCAGGCACTTTCCCTAAGTTTCTCTGTCTCATGCCACCAGAGCCTGGCACAGGGACCGCACACAGGCAGGGATGTGTTTGGGGCTTCCGAGGTCGAGGCAGGGGGTTGACTCAAAAGGCACTTCTCAGATGCCCCTCTGGTGGCAAGGGGATTGTGCTGGTTTACAGCAGGAGTTTGTAAGCTGAGAAAATTGAGACAAGATGTGGAACGAAATGCCAGTCATTTCTCTATCTGTGAATTCATAATGTGTGGAATAAAATGCTAGCATGTAACATTTGACTGTTGGAAAAGATGAAAAGAGGTTATTTTCAAATCCCCCAAATGACATGAGTTCTGCAATTAGAAGTAAAGGAACTTCAAAGTCTCCCAAAAATGCTGCAATAAGTGTTGTAATGCCTTTGGGGGAGAAAAGCAATAAAGCTGTCATGAGATGGGGATCTTGCTTTTCCTTCCATTTTGTTTCTGGGCTGACTACTCTTCCATGCTGCAAATAATTGCAGATACAGCTCCATTGGACATCTCAGAGACTCTCTCTTTTATCTACCACTCCTGGAAACAGAACCAGCAGAGCTGCCTGAACTGACGGCCCCAGGTCTGAAAGCAAGCTGGGATAGGCAGGGGAGGACCCTATTGATCAGGTGTCTTCAGAGATTCACTCCCCCAACACTGAGCTTTCAAAGCTGATTTTCAAAATGTGCTTAAGCTCATCAGTTTCTCTTGCCTTTCTATGCAGATGGAGTGAATGGAAATAATTGAGTTGAGAGGAAAGGCTTTAGTTTTGGTACATCAGGAGACTTGCAGTAATAGCATTAGCGCTCTTATTAAAATGTCTTGCTTCTCCGTGCCATGAATTTTAGACAGGGGTACTGCATTTTCCCCTAAAAATATAAATAACAAGCTAATAGTAAATTTATGAGCATGACTGACTGGATGGGAATTTGCTAGCATTAATATGTTCTCATTAGAGGAGTTTTATTTTGCTTCGGTCAACAGGGAAGATGTGTGGCCACAAATGGTGGGGCACTGGAACAGGCTGCCCAGAGGAAGCTGTAGATTTCCATCCCTGGAGGTGGTCAGGGCCAGGTTGGATGAGGCCCTGGGCAGCCTGAGAGGGTTCCTGATTTAGTGGTTGGCAACCCTGACCCCAGCAGAGGCTTGGTACCAGATGATCTTTGAGGTCCCTTCCATACCAAGCCACTCTATATGATTCTATGAAATAAACATCAGTTTACACCAGGGTTGGCTTCAGCAGCTGCTTCCCACTGCATGGCCAGCAGCTTCTGCTAGAACCCTGTTTTGTCAGGGCCACATGGAACACAAGAGCCAAGGGCTTGTTCTCAAACTCTCCTCTTCCCCAGGTCCCTGGGCAGTCTTGCTCTTTGTAGCTTCGTTGTGTGACTGGAATTCCTCCGCAGGCGCTGCGTGTTAAAGACAGAATTAAAAATGCCAGCCTGGCTTTCAGCTAAGCACAGGACACAGCTGGTTGTTAATGGGTTTCCACAAGGACTCAGAGTGTAACGCTGAGTTCCACAAGACTGTGGCATTGCAACTGTGGTCTTACTACAGGTGAGAGCTAATAATCAGGTACACTTTTCCCGAGGGGAAGAGAGCTGCAAAGATGCAAGCCCTGAAGTCAGAGCAGTTCTTCCACAGTTAGCAGAGATTACATAAACCCTGAGCAAAAGCCCCCAACATCTATTTTATTTTGAACATAAGGCTAAAATGGGAATGATGAAATGTTCCGGATTCAGAAACTATAAATACAGGGATGACATGAACTGCTAAATTAATAGCAGGACTTCTGTCACGCAAGTGTTGCTGCCCTGTAGAATATGACAAAAAAAAAAAAAAAAAGAAATATGGCTACCCCATACACACACATCTCTAAGAAAACCGCCTATAAAAGAAAGAAGAAAGGCAGTGTAGGTTGGCCAGGCCATATGAAGGCACTTAGGCACATGAACCTCAGCTTCCATCAGCTGCACGTGCTCTGATGCTCTGCATGGCAAAGGAAGGAGCTCATTGGTGGGGTGCTCCACACAGCCCCTCTCCCTCCATCTGCCATAGTCCTGTGTGGGGTAAGGGCTCTGATCATTCACTAGGAAGTTATTTAGGTGTCTGCTCAAAGTGTGTGAGTGGTTGTTACATAGACAGGAAGCACTGACAGTTTGATGTACAAATCACAACACGTTTCGCTTGGCCTCCAAGCACTTCCACGCTTCCATAATTAAATGAATCTGTAGACATTTTCATAGTAAACATGTTGAAAATCTGCAGAGTAAAAATATAACAACAGTGAACCAAACATTCTGCACAATTTAGAAATACTTGCCTTGATGTCAAAGTGTAAATCAAGGCATCTATGCAGAATGCAAAGAATGTTGGAAATGCTGGGCAATCATACTCAGATACATCTGAACAGTAGTTTAAGTTATATTATTTACTGGAAGTTTTTCCCCTAGCATCAAAAAAAGAAATGTAAACCCATCAAGGAGACTATAAATATTTCGAGTTTGCATCTAGTAAATCATGACAGAGCTGAAATATTATAGCAGTACATCATGTCAGATGATTTACTTTATTGGGGGCAGAATAAAAGTTCCTGAGAGGTTTATGCTGTGTAGCTGTATAAGCCAGTTGCCAAGAAAGCAAAGGTTGTGTTACCTTTCACTTGCCTTGAAGTTTGATGAGGGGTTTTGTTTAGAATGGCCTTTCTGTCTAGCACTGTGTGGGAGCACAAAACCAGGAAAGACAGAGAGAAAACTCAGGGAAGTTCTGCAGACTGCAGGGCAAAAAGTTTCCAGGAGATAATCACGAATATCTGCAGAAAACCCTTGCAGATGTTTATTACCCTTTTGTATGGGATTGCAATGCCTCTGTGCACTGTGCATTTGTGTGTAACACTTCATTTGCTCTGTCTGCAGTGCCTCAGCTGCCTGTTATTCAGCAGGCTTCATTTACCTCCGCGGAGCTAAGCCAGGCTGCATCAGACTGGTTACACTGCTGGCATGCATTCTCAGAGTGGTTTGAAAAATGCATAGCCCTTTTTTGTGGGGATGGTAAAAGCAGAAAGCTGCCCCTAAGATGTAACATTGCATGCGTTTGTTGGCAAAACAACATGTGAGTATTTAAGTATCTATTGGCATAAGACCTAATTAAAAGAAACAGAAAACAAACTTAGGCACATAGACACAGACATACTTCCAGATTCAGAAACTGAAATATAAGTTTTATTTCAGGGGAACCAACCATCTACATCGTCTGATAGTGATAGGACAATGGGGAATGGCTTTAAAATAAAAGAAGGGAGATTCAGGTGAGATGTTAGGAGAAAATTTTTCACTCAGAGGTCAGTGAGATGCTGGCACAGCTGCCCAGAGAAGCTGTGGTGCCCCATCCCTGGAGGCACTCAAGGTCAGGTTGGATGGAGGCCTGGGCAGCATGAGCTGCTGGTGGCAGCCCTGCCCATGGCATGGGGTCAGGGCTGGGTGGGTTGCAAGTTTCCTTCCAACCTAAGCTGTTCTTTGAAAAGCTGACTCTACAGAAGCATGGGTGAAGCACCTGTTCTCCAAACTGATGGATAAGAATAACTTTAACTTACAGTAGCGGGAGTGTGACGCACACTGGGTTCCAAACATGGGGGAGATATGCACTTCCCTCTCCCAAAACTTTTGCTACTCATGAGACTATCATTTGACTCACGAAGTTTTGTGGTAGTTCTTTCTGTTCTTTCTACTTGCTGGGATGTGAAAGCTGGCAAAACAAGGAGGAAAAAAAAGTGCTGCTGCTGATGACTTATTAAAATAAAATATATATAAAAAAAAGGAACATATTAACATTTCAAACACATTAAAAAACAGGAAAACAAAGGCACAAAGATCTCTGGGTAAATCCACAGCTGGTGTTAAGTGGCAAAGTGTCAGAGCAGTATGTGATGTCTTCTTCTAGTTCAAAGAGAAATTAATTCAGTGAAGCTCTGCACTTTTATGTCATGTAGGTCAGGCTGGAGGAACACTGTTGTCCCCTGTGGTTTTATATAGACTGAAGAGTGTGGCCAGGCTTGGTGTCCTTTTCTCTAAATAGCATCATGCATTCCCTCAACTGGAGCAGAATCCTGGGCTAAATGGACCATTGATCTGTCCCAGTAAGCTATTTCCTATGTTTTCATAATCTTATCTATAAATCTCCACCAGCTGATAGCAGGAGCAGTTCCAGCCTACACTATGTTATGAAATATTTATCTCTCTGTCTATCTAGACTGTATCCTTCCTCTTGTATTCTACATCTTCCTTTACCAGTGTTTATTGTTTCTGCTCTCCAGTGGGGTTGTAAGTTACCCAAGGAAGGGTGTATCTTCCACATGCTCCCTGCAGTGTGACTAACATACTTCTGATCACTACAAAGCAGGGACTAATAGATATTGCTTTCTATGGGGACACCTATTTTACTTCCCACATTGCAGAATTCCTTAATCACAAATCAATGAAACCATTAGTAAAATGTGAGAAGTAATCACAGACAACATAACCATCATTAATATGCTATGGGATGATTTGGTGGACTGACATCTGTAGGTCCAACAGCTTGGGGTCTCAAGATTCGCTTTCCTCTTTAAGAAGCGAATCCAGAAGATGCCTGCCTCTGGTTGATGGAAAACATTATAACCAAGAGTTTTTATTTACATTATGATCAATAGGGGTTTCAAGTGATTGACACCTTTAATGATTATCTGAAATTGGATTTGGGGGCTGGGATCTTCCTGTTAAGCACGCTGAGTTACAGAAGCTGAAGAGTTCCCACAGGCAAACTCCAGGAGTTAGCATGAGATATTACCCTCCCACTTTCCACCCTTCTTCCATGATACATTTCATGCCTGGTGAAGAAGTCAGCAGAAGGCTTCACATCAATTATAGCTTAATTGCTCAAAAGACCAGATTTTTTTAGTGAGGTTTATGCTTAGAAAGCAGCAGGTGGAGGGGTGCAGCTGACACCAGTATGCATTCAATGCAGCTGGAGAGCAGGAGCCTTCAGCAGTCAGGTAATAACCCTGTAAGCCACTGCAGCTCCATTTGCCAGAGTTTGCCTGACAGAATCCCAAACACCATTTACTTTCTGCAGTGCCTAATATTTGCTGAACCAAGTCAACTATTTGCAATAGAGTTCTGTAAGCCAGAATTTCCCCTGAGGTATTAACAACCAATAATCCAATATTAGATTGAATAACATTAAATTAGGGAAATACAATCTCATGCTTCAGGGCATGTGCCAACTTCACGCCAAGACAGGTAGGTAGAAAGCAAGCCAGGCATGTTAAGCCATATGTTTCATACCCTCACACCTTCTCCCAATACATCTCCTACTGGACATTGACCGAGACAGGAGATTGGATGGGAGAGATTTAACCTGGTGTGATAGATATATTTCTTGTCTTTATAGACTACAGACTTTTTGCTGTTTCTTGCCTTCATGTAAGTTACTTAGAATCATGCTAACAATTGTATCACACCCAATAAAAACACGGCAGAACAGATAATCTTGTGAGCAGTTTCAGGAAAGAGATGTGTAGTGTTGTGCTGACAAACTACCGTGTATTTATGGAGTGCTCCCACAGTAAATACAACACTTGGCACTCGGAGCTATCACAGCACTATTCTGCATCCTTAAGCAATTAGGATATGCCCAAAAAGTTCCTGTATAAAATCGGTTTAATCCCCATTCATCATTAATGCCCAAGTAGCTTTGTGTGCAGAAGTAGCATGAAGAAAGATGAACAAAGGACTGCCAAATAAGTATGATGGAGCAGTTTTTTATGTCATTCCCTAGTTATTTGTAAGGCCCTTGCCATATAATGCCACACCGGACTACTCCTACAGCTTCTGCTGTAATACTGTACGTGAGTAGTGTGCATCTACATAATATACATATAAATCAAGCAATATTCCTTGAATGTGATGGGGTTTGTTTGTTTGTTTGTTTGTTTGCTTTGCCTTTGCTGATATAACATCTAAGAAAGAGCTTTACAATAAAAACAAAAATGACATACAAAAAAAATCAGAAGTGAACAGCTAAAAAGGCTGTTTAACACATAGTCTCTGTCTTTCCTTTCTGTGGAATACTAATTTCAGACAATATTAGGGGAATCAATTTCTTTATTCCTGGAGTAACTTCTAAAGTTATATCCCAATGTGTTTTTTTCTTCACTAGATTCTGAGATGAGCAGATATGTAAAAATTAAAATGTGTCTGTGCTACATTGGTTTTCTGCAAATGTGACAGTAAAGTAACTAGTCACCTCAGCAAGTGTACAAAAATTGTGACATTATCCATATACTGCAGAAACAGATCTCCAAAAATTTGCAAATATAAAAGTAGCATGGCAAAGTCTTAGATTCAGAAGATTCTCTGCAGTTCCAGAGATTTTCATGCATAGTTGAGATGGAAACCGTGAACGGGGCAATTCCACACACATATTTTAACTCAGAATAATTTTTTTCTGCCCATTTTCAGTATGCATAATGAACATAATGGGTTCAATTTTCAAAACCAAGAACATATTTTCAGAAGTAACTCAGATATCGAAAGCTGGAAGAAGTGCCCATCAGTACTGCAAGCCAGTAACCTATGTAACAACGTTAACAAGACACTTGATCTCAATTTGGTCACTAGAGTTGTACTCAACACTAATGCTTAGATGGATACGTGCCTTTCAGATGGAAATAGCTCACTTTTGTCATGTCTGAAGAAACCAGAGAGTTTATAGTTCTAAAGTTACTTCTGATTACAGGGATGCGGGTAGAAATGTGGCTTTGTGAGTGCAACCAGTAACTGATTTGTAAAGGAGAAAAAAGTAACAAGCACATTATTCCCACCTAGACCCTGCAGGAGATTGTTGAACATTCAGAACATCGCCACACACCAAGAGCTGATCTGGCATTTGCCACAGAAGGTGAAGGAGATCTCCCTGGCAGATCAGTAGGTGCAGAAGGGCAACTGCAAGTACCACCAGCAGAAGGAAAACTATCTGTAATCCAGCTGTAGTGAAGGAGGAAGCTTTTACTTCAGCATCAATAAATATGCTTTAGGAAGGTCATGACAACTTCCCTCTTCTTAGTATTTTTCTTCTTACTACTTCAGTTGTAACAAACATCAAATAAGTGTTTATGTGCTCACGCCAGAAGGAACACAAAGCCTTGAATAAAGAGCCGTAATAAACCAGTTAGCAAGTCCTAAATACAAGTTATGTCTGCACTCAGTTCTGGAAATACAAAAGTAGTCAAGTAGTCAAGTGCTATATAAAAAACAAAAATCCAAACTGTTATATAGCTGGAGAAAAAAAAGTCAAACTTCTCCAAACTCCATCTTCCTCACATGAGGAAACAGGCTCAGGCCAATAAGCAGACCTTCCTTTGAAAACTATACACCACCAGTGTAGCAATATGAGGAATTTAGGATTACAGTTTAATATGGTAGCTGAGTTATTACCATCCCCAGCCTTCCTTGACACCAAACGTCACTTTTATGAAAGATTTTACTCCCACTCTCCTGTTACCTGATCCACATTCCTCAATTCTGCTTTGAAAGTCTTGGAGAAAGTGTATTACAAGGAACTCCTACCATCTAGGTTCAGATTAGATTATTTTGGTGTCCAAATAAAAAGTGTTACCTAATGAGATTTGCTGTCAACCCCATCAAGGACTGTGTTCCATTATTCATTTGGAAAAGAAAAACATTTCAAATTAATTCATGTCCACAAGAAATAGACACCTGTTTTTCCCAGCATCCTACAGGCTGAACCAAGGCACTTCTGCTCTGAGAATATGCTTATTCTCATGAATCTCTATAAAATTTCAAAAAGTGTCAATATCTATAGCTAATAATTCTAATAATAGCTATTTAAACTAAAATGCCTTTGGTTTAATGTTGTGAAATATTTGGGTTGGTTTTGACCGTTTTGAAGTTCTTTTTTACATTTGGCAGACCTTTAACATAAATCATCTTGAATTTTAATTTGGGGACATTTTAAACCAACAACTAGAATGTATTATTAATAAATCACTGAAACAGATAATACTATAAGTGGTCAGCTTACTCATTCATTTACACGTTTTTTGGTTGAGTTGTTGGAAGGGGGTCAAGAAACTTTCCATTCCAAAGCAAACTTTTTTCTTTGTATTGATAAGCTTTAGGTGTGGTAATGTACGTGCAAACAAGTTTGAAGTTCCAATTCAGATACTGATCAGCCTGTTCATAGTTACTGAAGAACTCTGAAATACAAAATTAATTCACGTGTCTGGCTAACACTGGGACATCAACCTAGTATCGAAGAAATCTCTGACTCATTTAAAAACAGGAGTGTTCTGATTCTTCTATCATATTTCTCCCATTATGAAGCTGTTGTGACCTATTTAAAATCAAAACAACATCTTAATTTCACTAAAACCTGATCAAACATGTGTCTTCACATTACTGTCTTATTCTATTAATCCCAGAATCATGCATGCTCAAGTTATATTCAGATAATACCTTATGTTTACTTGGATGTCAGTCCCCTGGACAATGGGTCTATTCGCATGGCAGAAATACTTCTCTAAATCCTTTGCCAGGTCAAGATCTCAACCTATTAATAAGTAGTGGCTATATAGTATATGTAGTGTCCTAGGTTGTATAGTACTCAGTAAAATGAAGTTGATGTCCTTTAGAAAGTGTCTGAGCCTTTAGCATATAGATTCATAAAATAAAAAAGAACTCGAAGCAAGTGACCCTAAAGAACACAAAATAAATTCTGGTACTTTAAAAGGTGAGCTTCATTTCTTTGAAAAGAAGGTCATATCTAACTTCTTGTACTGGGCGAGTCTCATTCAAGCACTCAGAGTGGAGCTTGCCATAATTTCATCTTGGATTTGTTTCTTCCAACGTCCATTCTCTGTCTGATGGACATTCCAGGAGTATTTCAGAACAGTGTGCATTGCTACAGTTCTGATATTTTTAGGAGCCATCAGGATGAATGATCTTCTTCTTGCAGTAATCATTTCCCTATTTAGTCACCTAACATTTCCTGTTTCTTTTGCTAATTCCACATATTTAAATTAGGTTTTAGGACCTAGCGAGAAAAAGAAAAAAAAGATACACACAACATTTTGCCTTTTGACTTCAGCTAAGGAATCTGGCCTTTTCTGACACAGATAGGGGAAATAACTAATTGAGATGCATTATCATTTTCTGCTGTTTGGCCTGACTGCTGCTTAGGAGAGAAACTTTTTTTCTGTTCTCCAACAATGTAGGGTACTTCTGAACACTTAGGAATGTGTTACTCCTTGTACTTGCAATAGTCAACAATTTGAAATGTGTGTGTGTAATTAATAGTGTCAGAAACAGGAAAAGACATATGGTTGATTTTTGCTTCCTATGGAAATCAAAGCTTTAATATTTCATTTCAGAAAGAAGATGCCAGACCAAAGGAATGCCCTGTGCTTGTTGCTTTGATAGTCAGGAGACATGAATATTATTATTGATGTGCAAACACAAAGAGCTGGAGGCTTGTAACTCTGTTTCTGTGTGATTAAAAACCTGCAGGAGGTGCTTGGTGCCAATAGGCACAGGATGTTTATGATATAAGAGAGTAGAAATGACAACTGACCTTTCCTGGAGACATGAATGAGCCTGCTACAACTTTGGGGTTTAATTTCCCTGCAAGCGCCTCTTGCCTCTTCCCACCCCACAACTTCATCCTTCTTAATCCTACCTCAGGCCTCTTTTGCTTTATATTACTGTGTCATAGTCAGAGCGTACATTTTAATCAGTGAAACTTTTATCCTCCTGTTAGAAATCTCTTTCTACAATCATTCCTCCTGATGAAGAGGTTGTTCTTCCTTTGCTCCTGCCTTTCCTTTCTGTGCTATGCAATGGAGCGCTCTCAGGGCAGACTTAGTCCTGTCATCTCTCCCTCTGTTCCCAGAGGGGGCAAAATAAAGAATCTGAAAGTGACAAACTTAGAAGCCTTGGACATTTGCTTTTTTGCTTGAGTTAGTTCCTCCTTCACCATGGCCCTGCAGTATCCCGCAGAGCGCCTGGTGTGAGTCACCCCTGAGCTGGTTAGAGAAGCCTGTTGTCACCTAGGACAATCCCAGTGACCACTGCGGGCTCAATCACTCATAATCACTAAAGATTTCTGCAAGACCAGGGTGAGAGAAACCCATAATGAAAGATTTGGCTGCAGTTTAAAACACAAATCTACCTGTACACTTTCTAAGCTTATGAAAAGTAGACCAGCACTTGTGCACTCTGCAGAAAATAACTGGCAGATAAGACAGACTTAATGGAAAGTGTTGCCTCCTATTTTATTATGTTGGCCCACAATATCAGAGGTGGATGCTGGTGGCATGGGAGTAAAGGTCAAACCTTTCTGCCAGTATTCTGTTACATGTTGTTGCTGTGCAACTGATGGCAGCAGAGGGGCAGAGTGACAGAATGGCATTTGACATGGAAGCATGTATGAAGCAAGAATGTGTCACTGAATTCCTCCACGTGGAAAAAATGGTACCCACTGACATTCACTGACACTTGCTAAACATTTATGGAGACCAAGCAGTGGATGTGAGCTCAGTGAGGTGGTGGGTGGTACATTTTAGCAGTGGTGGTCCTGACAGTGGGTCATCTCTGCTGGTGCAGATATTTACAAGCGTGGCATGCAGGCTCTTTTTCATCACTGGTGAAAATGTAGAGCTTATGATGGTGACTCTGTGGAAAAATGGTGTTTTGTATCTGAGAATCTGCTCTATCAAATAGTATTATTGCATTTTTTGTATCTGTTTCAATTTCTGTGGAAATAGGAGACATTACCTTCAGGGTGACCTTCATAATTTGATTAGACTGAGGTGTTGTGTTAAAAACATGATGGTATGTTACAGAAAGAGTCTCTTCATGTTCCCCTGTGTCACTCTGCTTTCATTTGTCCTTGTTCCTTTTGCTCTTTAAAAATAGTATGACATGGTAATAGTAACACTTACTGGTAAAATATCCTGAGGATGAACACTGCTGAGTATTGCCCTCGTTTGATAAGGGGACAGGCTACGTTGGCTATGATATAGCACAGTAATTGCACCTCTGGCACCTTTAAACTCCCTAGGCTTTAGTCTGCTTTATGCTCTTAACCTTAGAAATGCAGTGTTATGACTTTGGAGTCATCCAATCTTTACTTCATTTAATTCCATTGCTCATTGCATAAACAACTGTATCAAATAAGAAACTGGTATAATTTCCCTACTGGACTAATTTTCCTTAGACAAACATTAAAACGTCAGTGAAACTACGCTCTTTCCTAAGCCCTTAACCAACTCTCTTTTTAATTTCTCATTTGATTTTTTGCTGTGGTATAGTTGACATCAAAAACCTTCCTCTTATGAACCCAGTCTGAACTGCTCCATAGGTTGTCTTGATAAAACTGCTGGGTCACTGTTTAGGTCACTTCACTTGTTCCAAGAAGTGAAAGCCCCATAAATCTTCAATAACATAATCATTGTCTTGCAGCATCTGACAGCCATGGATTGGACTCTGCTTAATTGTCTGTGAACTTCACCATTGGTAATTGCAAAGGAAGGTAACAAATTTATTTTTTTTTATAAAAAAATAAACAAAAACACAAACAAAAATTCCCAAATTGAAACTTCTAAATTCTGTTTCTGCTAGACTGCAAAGGCAGAAACATTCTCTGAGATGAATAGCAGAAGACAGTGTAACAGATTAATACAAATGAAGTCATTCCTGAGTGACTCCATCTGCTCTGGAAATGAGGCTCGGACTTTCCAAAATGTGGCCATGATCCAGATAATTAGGCTTGACTCCAAATGAAGCCACACAGGTAACTTATAGCTTCATTAACTCTCTTCAGGAAGGCAGGCATCCAAAAACTAACCTTAATACAGAAGCATATGATCCATTGACAATCTGTTTGATATTAAAAAATGAACTTTGTTTTCACTATGTTACATGAGTATTAGGCCAATAACATATGCGGAACAAAATGCAAGGGACTGGACAGGTTCTTGTGTCTTGCATCACACATCAGTCACTGTATCCAGAGAACTGGGATTGTAATTTCTTGTTTACAAAGTTTAATCAAAATACATTAATAATCTACCAAACCTAAGCAAGGCATGTAAGGTGTCTTCAAGTGTCTTTCGTCTGTAATCAACAGGAGGATTATTAGGTAATAACAAATGTTATTCATCTTCATAATGGCTAAATGACAGCCTGCTTAAAAATAACAAATGACTACTCTTCATCATGTATTACAGGGTGAATATGACCTTCACGTACTTTAAGCAAACAAGTCCTCTTTTCAAAGACTTCCCCAGTTCTTTAATTGATAATGATGAGATGCTTTATCTTTGCTGAGGAAAAAAAGTAAAAACCACTAGTTATACCATTTATTTTAGGCTTGGAGGCATTTTATATAGCCCTCTCTGTCAGAAAAGATGCTGAGATTTAATACTGATTTTTTCATCAGTAATAAATTAATGCATAATTAAAGTGGTTAGTGAGGTGCATAATGAACTCCTGTGAGATATTTCCCCTTAATGTTTATCAGTCTTATGTGGGATTTTTTTCTTGTTGACGTTCTTGCTTTACTGCAAAAGAATTGCAGAAAATTGGGCTGAAAGTTCTCTTGTACGTCTGTCCATCTTGAGACAAGAGCCTCATTCACGCCTGGCAGGAGTCTGCCTGACATCCTCTTGAAAACCTCCACTGTTGACAGCTCTTTCCCCATAAAAATCAGTTCCGATCCTTGCAGCTAGGAATGTTTTCAAAGCATCTAATTTTAATCTCTCTTTTTGCTATTTAAGCTCATGTGTTTTACAGAATAGGCTCTATAGTTTCAATACCGAAGCTCTTCTGTAGATTTTTTCATACCTTCTGAGCAAGGTTCTTTGAGCCTGGAAAGACAAAAGCGTGTGCAGCAGCTTACATACATCAGCAGTCAGACCGATGAGGATGGAACATAAACAAGTGCTGTCTGATACAGTACAAATAGTCATCCTTCCTAACAGAACTTCTGTAGTGCGTCGCTTTTTCTATTTTTATTTTCTAAATTTAACTGTTTTGGGTAATGCAGTCTGCTTTGATCCCTGCAAATGATGATTTACGGACATTTTGTCTTTTGACAAACAATTACAGCCAAAAAGGTATTTGTGCCTTCTGCTACAGAAAGGTACAGTTGGCGTACCTTCTACTATGGTAAACCAAGGCAACTATTTGTAAACATTGCCTATAGATAAAGAAAAAAACTAAATAATTACCATTCTTGTTCCTGCAATTTGAAAGATACTGCTTCATTTGCCAAGTCACAGCCGTATTTGACTCATATGCCATGCAATTTACACCCACAGGATTTGAGATGAGGTAGAATTAGAGCTTTCTCCTACCTCTTGCTTCTCTCACAGTACGATGGGTGTTGCAAACAGAATGTTGTTTGCCAGAAGTACTCAAAACAGAGAAAAAGTGATATAAGCATTGGTGGAGATCATCTTACTTATCTTAGACAAACATTTGGAGTGAAGAGTGTCATGCTTAAGAAGGGACCTCTTAATTATCTTCCATAAAAAGAAATCCAATATTGAAACGAGCAATATTGGCTTTGCTTGGTCTCTTATTAATTACAGCACAGTACAGTGCTGTTCTAATTTTTTGTTGTTGTACATTCTAAGAGAAAATAGCAATGTGGATCACTTCAACTTAGGCTACCTTTCTGCAGTATCTGGATTTCTGTTTTTTGTTGTTTGTGGGTTTTCTTCCCCTGCAAATCAGTATGTGGTTATTTGTCACTGCCTTTTCTTTATTCAGGCACAAAATGCAGGCATTGATTTTTACTTTTTTTAACATGCTTATTGAATTATCTCCATAAATCAGCCAACAGTAGAATAAATACCATAGCTAACAAAAGTAAATTATATCTTTTTCAGTTTCCTTTTTCACTTCCTGGGCTACAAGTATGCCAAAATTCAAACCTCTTTTTGAAATGCATGTGCACGCACACACACTCACACAGACGTGCATAGAAAGCTTCTAATAAATATATACATAATGTACTTACTTTGATTATCTTCTCTTCTGATAGATTTGACAAAAAATAATGGAAAATCACTCATTAGAAGTTATTAGTAACGCTGGGGTATCTGGTTCAAGCTAAGCAAGCGTGGTAAAGGCAGGCAGATGGTCTGATGTTCTCTGACAACATTTTGTCAAAAGCTAACTGCTCTTTCCCACTAAAGAATCATACGCCATTGAAATATTAAGGTTGGAAGAGACCGCTATGATCATCCACTTCAACAACTGATCCGTCCCAGCCATGCTCACTAACCACGTCCCTCAGTGCCTCATACACACATTTCTTGAACACCTCCAGGGATGGTGACTCTACCACCTCCCTGGGCAGCCTGTGCCAGACTAAACAATCTCAGTTCCTCCACCTGCACCTGTTAAGACTTGTGCTTCAGACCCCTCACAGCTTTGTTGCCCTTCTCTGGACATACTCCAGGGCCTTGATGGCTTTCTTGTAGCGAGGGGCTCAAAACCAAACACATTACTTGATCTGCAGCCTCACCAGTTCTGCAAACAAAGCAATAGTGCCTTAAATAGATAGTTTATTAAAATTATGACCTTCTAAATGATAGTATTTTCCTTTCCTGTTTTTACCAAATTTGAGAATACCTGAGGAACAACATGATGCAGGAATGCAGGGGGGTAATGTCTGAAACCCTTCTGAAGTTTCTTCTTCCAGCTCACCTTCCTTCTCAAGAATATTTGCCATCAAACACTTCGTGTTTTCTATCTTTCTTTCCTGTGTCATGATTTTATGCTCATTTGTCTCCTATGTGAAATTACGGCATTATCAGTGTGTTTTTAATGTGAAAGCTGTGCCATTCTCATTACAATGTTGAATTACAGAGTGAGAGTTAATGTTGAGCAGGATCCTGTTTTCCTAACATTTCTCCATAGCAGAATTTCAATCATTTAATTCAATTGTTAAATAAACTGATAACAGTACAGAATTAAAGCTAATTTCCTCATTGCATATTATTTATTGGATGCAAGATGACAATAGGACAAGTCTGAAGTAATGTTACTAACTGCAGGGTGACAAGCTTTATTTCATTTTCTTCTGCTGTGGAAAAGAAGGGGCAAGACAGTTTCAGGAAGTTTCCCTCACCAGCCCTTTGGGAGGAGATGTGCTGGATGGAGAGATATGCTGGAACCCAGTGGTGGGCACTAGGCAAAATGTGTGCACAGCTCCATCCCTCTATGACTCAAGTTTACTCTGGTGTGTTGCTGTTTTGCTCAGGGCTGGTGTCAGCCACACTTGAGCTCCCTACAGACAAATAATCTCTCTCCTTCGTATTTCCCTCCAGTTTCCTGCCCCAGTTTCTTTTCTTCTGGTGCCCTGCAGACCAGTTTTCTCTCCAGAGAGGCTTGCATTTTTGGTAAAGAATGCAGTGTGTTCTGTAATCTGAAATCAATGAAGCACTCAGAAGCGAGGAAATGGCACTACATAAATCAGTCAGCTATCAATATTATGCTTGTTGCTCAATAGCATAATTTTCAAAGAAAGTTGTCTGCAGACGTTTCCCTTTAGTAACCTTAATAATTCTTTAAAACAGAAGGTTGTAAGAGGGCTTGGGCTTTTCCAAGTTTACCTGAGTTCCCTTCAGTGTTTTGGGAAGCTGGACTTCATCTAAGTTTTTGTACTAGGGAAGGCTGTCTCTCCATCTTCTAAGAATTCATGTGAATCCTATGGCTATATGAAAATTCATATTTAGATCTGGTGTGAAAGCAAACATAGGCAACATATAAAACCAAGACACAAGATTTTGAGTAAAGTTTGCTGTGTACTTTCTATATGAGAAGCTATATATATACTACTATAATTCAAATATCATGAACTGCAGTTCCTAAGAGAAGTAATTAAATGAATAAAGAAAGATGATTAAAAAGAAGCAACTCCTAGCCTCATTGAACCAAATCCTATTGTTTATAGATAATTCTTAACTCTTCTAGGAATATTTCTGAAATGGGCTCTACAAATAAATATCTCTATCTGAATATATCTGAAGTAGAGCTCTCCTTCAGTCAGTGTCTAGAAAAGACACAGATTTTACCCCCAGAGATTCCTGACATTTAAAAAAAAGAAAGAATACATGAGTCTTTGACTATACTGATGCTAGTTATAAATCCTAAGAGTCAGGATTTTGTTTATTAGCAGCCTTCCTAGAGCTAATCAGCCCCAAATATCTGTATTACTTAGAAGCCATTTGAAGATAGATTTATTGACAAGTGTTTTTTTAAATTAGCAAAAAATACTACAGTAAATCTCTGATGTATTTTCATAATTATCCTACTTCCTGAAGCAGGTTTTAAAATGGACCCCAATTATGCAGGCACAGTGAGATGTAGAAGCGAATGTTAGGATTTGAATGTCTGATTTGTCATTGATATTCTTGTTTGCATCCTCAAATCAGATAGATATCTATTCTCCTTATTTATGCCTACTATTCAAAGGCCATTGGGAAAACTAATCTCATCTGCAAGTTTATAAGAAAGAAGAAGGCAAACTCTTTAGCAGGATCTGCTGGGACAGGACATGGGGAAATGGTTTCAAACTAAAAGACAGGAGATTTAAACTGGATATAAGGAAGAAGTTTTTTACAATAGGGGTGGTGAGGCACTGGAACAGGTTCCCTATAGAGGTGTTGGAATCCCTGTCCCTGAAGACATTCAAGGTCAGGTTGGATGGGGCTCTGAGCAACGTCATCTCACTGCAGGTATCTCTGTTCATTGCAGGATGATTCTACATTTATTTGCCTATAAGTCCTTCCTATGTTGTTCCATCAAAGTGAGGCCAATGCAAAGAACTAAAATAAAAAAAAACAAACAGTCAAACATCCTCAAGAAGTGAGGAGAAAGGTAGAGCTTACTGATGTATTAAACTACATTGACTGGCAGTACTAGCAGTCCTAACAGTCTCTGAAAAATTTACAGACCATCAGATTTGGAGATGTTATTTGAAGAAAAAAAAAGATTTTCCTCTGTCCAGTATCTACAAATTCTATGAATGGTCTAAAAAGAGATTATTCACATTGCAGATAATCTGTGCTGCAAGCACTATGACCCCTAACTGTGCCCACTCAGGCCAGGTTGGGTCTGGAAGTAATGTTAGGCAGATGAAGTGGAATAACCTGTTTAAGTTTATCGCTAGCCAGAGACCTCTATGCTCCATGACAGCAATTCCATATACTTTCTTGTTTCACTTATTACTTCACCATATATCTCTAAATCCTCACCTATACTTAAGATGCCTGAAGTTTTTCTTTATCCATGTTACCCTCTCATATTAGACTAAACAGCGAAGAGTTAATTCAGATGATTTCAGATACCACAGAAAGACAAACATATTCTGGGCACTATTTGGACAAATCAAAGACCGTTCCCTGCAAGAAAAATATGAAACACTCCTTTATAACATCAGTATGGAACAACTTGTTAATAGTAAGCATATTCTGGAAATTAAGCCACATGATATTGAAATAATATATAGATTTTGTTTACTTAGATGTGGAAGAAAAACAGTAACTTCCATAATCAAGACCAAGCAGTACAAAAATGGAATATTTCAATTTGTTTTGTGCCTCTTTTCAAAGGAAACAGCTTCTTTAATGTCCATATGTCTTCCTTGTCCCCACCATCGCAATCGGTATTTTCTGATTTTCTGACCAGAATGTGGCAGTCCTCTCACGTTGGATGGGGCTTGGGTCAGCCTGATCTAGTGAATGATGTCCCTGCCCACAGCACAGGGGATGGAACTAGCTGATCTTTAAGGTCACTTCCAACCCAAATCATACTGTTATTTTATGATTCTAAATCTTCCCTGATCTATTCTGGATCTCTGCCCAACATACAGAAAATTTACCACTAAGAATACTGTACTGATTCTGTCTGCATCCACCCTGTTCACTTATATGCATGGATAAGTGACTAAGGAAGAGCATTCAGAGCTTCCTTGGGCCTAGACCAACGAGCTCAAAGGACAAGTCCTTCCATATGTACATCACCTCTCTGTGCCATCTCTCACCTATCATGGTGCTTGGGGAAATGGCTTCAGCTGATCTCTTTCACCCAGTTGTATCTCAGACAGCCTTGTGAACCTACTGTGATGCATAGTTTTAAAATTAATTTGTTTAACCTGCCTGTAAAATATTTTGATTTTTTTTTCCTGGAGAATGGCCCAGCATACCTTAATTAAAATGCCCTAGTCAGATATGTAGTCATTGCAAGTTGTTCACAGCTCAAATGAGACAATTATCTTTGATACTCAATGTCAAAGGTCAGTATTTGCTCCTGGCTGTATGGCCTTTTCTATTCAGGAATGAGAAAACTCTTTGTAGGATAGGAAAGGTGATCAAAGAGAATATGGAGAAGTCTATGAATATGTAACATTCCTGGGAAACCAGCAAGGCAGCAAGCAGGTGCAATAGTTAGTGTATGCATACAACACTGCTCATCTGTATTNATCTCACTGCAGGTATCTCTGTTCATTGCAGGATGATTCTACATTTATTTGCCTATAAGTCCTTCCTATGTTGTTCCATCAAAGTGAGGCCAATGCAAAGAACTAAAATAAAAAAAAACAAACAGTCAAACATCCTCAAGAAGTGAGGAGAAAGGTAGAGCTTACTGATGTATTAAACTACATTGACTGGCAGTACTAGCAGTCCTAACAGTCTCTGAAAAATTTACAGACCATCAGATTTGGAGATGTTATTTGAAGAAAAAAAAAGATTTTCCTCTGTCCAGTATCTACAAATTCTATGAATGGTCTAAAAAGAGATTATTCACATTGCAGATAATCTGTGCTGCAAGCACTATGACCCCTAACTGTGCCCACTCAGGCCAGGTTGGGTCTGGAAGTAATGTTAGGCAGATGAAGTGGAATAACCTGTTTAAGTTTATCGCTAGCCAGAGACCTCTATGCTCCATGACAGCAATTCCATATACTTTCTTGTTTCACTTATTACTTCACCATATATCTCTAAATCCTCACCTATACTTAAGATGCCTGAAGTTTTTCTTTATCCATGTTACCCTCTCATATTAGACTAAACAGCGAAGAGTTAATTCAGATGATTTCAGATACCACAGAAAGACAAACATATTCTTGGCACTATTTGGACAAATCAAAGACCGTTCCCTGCAAGAAAAATATGAAACACTCCTTTATAACATCAGTATGGAACAACTTGTTAATAGTAAGCATATTCTGGAAATTAAGCCACATGATATTGAAATAATATATAGATTTTGTTTACTTAGATGTGGAAGAAAAACAGTAACTTCCATAATCAAGACCAAGCAGTACAAAAATGGAATATTTCAATTTGTTTTGTGCCTCTTTTCAAAGGAAACAGCTTCTTTAATGTCCATATGTCTTCCTTGTCCCCACCATCGCAATCGGTATTTTCTGATTTTCTGACCAGAATGTGGCAGTCCTCTCACGTTGGATGGGGCTTGGGTCAGCCTGATCTAGTGAATGATGTCCCTGCCCACAGCACAGGGGATGGAACTAGCTGATCTTTAAGGTCACTTCCAACCCAAATCATACTGTTATTTTATGATTCTAAATCTTCCCTGATCTATTCTGGATCTCTGCCCAACATACAGAAAATTTACCACTAAGAATACTGTACTGATTCTGTCTGCATCCACCCTGTTCACTTATATGCATGGATAAGTGACTAAGGAAGAGCATTCAGAGCTTCCTTGGGCCTAGACCAACGAGCTCAAAGGACAAGTCCTTCCATATGTACATCACCTCTCTGTGCCATCTCTCACCTATCATGGTGCTTGGGGAAATGGCTTCAGCTGATCTCTTTCACCCAGTTGTATCTCAGACAGCCTTGTGAACCTACTGTGATGCATAGTTTTAAAATTAATTTGTTTAACCTGCCTGTAAAATATTTTGATTTTTTTTTCCTGGAGAATGGCCCAGCATACCTTAATTAAAATGCCCTAGTCAGATATGTAGTCATTGCAAGTTGTTCACAGCTCAAATGAGACAATTATCTTTGATACTCAATGTCAAAGGTCAGTATTTGCTCCTGGCTGTATGGCCTTTTCTATTCAGGAATGAGAAAACTCTTTGTAGGATAGGAAAGGTGATCAAAGAGAATATGGAGAAGTCTATGAATATGTAACATTCCTGGGAAACCAGCAAGGCAGCAAGCAGGTGCAATAGTTAGTGTATGCATACAACACTGCTCATCTGTATTAATGCGAGTTTGCACAGTTAGCATCCTTTTCTGGTATCTTTACAAATTATACAGCTAAGAAAGAAACTGTGGATGATATCTGCCTTCCTATTACCTCATTTTGTGTCACAGAACGCTGCTTCCTATCTGATCAGTGGTGTTACCACATGAGCACAACTCAAAAATTAACTAACCTACTTGCATAAGAAAAATTCATCCTGGGGAACCCTGCATGAGACACTGGAAAGTATTACTTGGTGCTACTTCTCATTTAAAAATGAAGAGGCTGGCCATTCAGGTAGCTTGCTTGAAATAATTACTTTTAAATACAACATTGTGAAGGTCAGTCATGGGCTGGAAAGAAAGGCAAAGTTAACAAAATTAAACTGCAGTCTTTTTTTTTTTTTTTTCTCTAAGTACATGTTTAATATTAAATGCAATATTTAAAAATAACTATGGGGAACACATTAGTAAAAAAAAAAAAATAGGTCAGGTGAACCAAAAATTAAAAGACAAGTAAAATATTCATAGGTTTTTTTGTTCTTGTTGTTGTTGTTTCTTTCAGTGTTAGTGATGGCCAGGAAACTTTAACTGCAACATTTCCTGTCAGAAAATGGTATTTCCTCTGAGCAAAACAGTCTCTGCGGGAATATGTCAGTTATGACAAAATGGGAAGGAGAGGCAGTAAATGAACCCTTTTAGTGGTATCAAAACATTGTGTTTTGAAGTGTTTCTGAACATTACCAGCATGGTGTTTCTTTTAATTATAATAATTTTATAGTCTGGTTTAAAAGTGAGATTGGAATAAAACATTCAAACACTGTAGAATGGGTCTTTCCAGCCTCTCTAAAAGCATTTTTTTTTAATATGTATTTTATTTAATTTCCTTTGTTTTCAAAATTATGTTCAGGAAAATTGTGTTTTAATTTAGTGCAAAAATGTCTCAGGTAGTAATTCTTAAATAAAAGAAGCTTCAGAGTTCATGGGGCTTTACTTAACATCTGTTCATATTTTTTGCCCCTTTACATGCTCTAGATGAGTTCACACTTGTCTCAGGAGATGACATAAATGAGACAGAAGATGTTTGTGTTTTTTTCTTTCAAAGGTTGAAAGAAAATCTTTTTTTCAGTGGCAAACTGAAACTTCATTTAAGAAATTCTGCCCCCCTCTCTTTTCTTTTCTCATTGATCACCCATTCCATCACCATCCTAGTCCACCTGTCCCATGTAAGCTAAATCAGAACACAGAAGTAATCTTTGGTTTTGTTTTTCAGTCTACTTCCGTTAGGTCTAGTGTTTTAATCCAGGTTGTCTAGATAATCATAGTTGTAATGTAACCTCAATAACAGTGTCAGTGGAACTGGAGAGAGAGGAAACAGTGGTGGTGTGTAAGTGGGAAAAAAAGTGATGAGGAAGAAGGGAAAAAAACAACTCTTTTACAGGCCTTGGTACTGAGGAAAACGTATTGTAGACTTCTGCAAAGGTTCACATCCATCCATAAGGATAAGCAGATCTTTACTTATTTAGACAGACTTGACTAAAACAAGATAATCCCATTCGGTACAGGCAGGCAATAATGGAGTCACTTCGCCTGCTGTAGCATTTCATCTTTGCAATGATTGTAATGGTACAGTTGCTTAAATTCTAAGTGCTCTCAACTTTTGCTAAAGCTTCCAGAATTTCTAAGACACTTATATATGATGTTTACACATAAAATATGCCTTTATATTACGTATGACATCAATATCATGGTTAAAAATAGACAAATTGTCTAATTTTATCAGTGATTGAGTAGACACCTAAGTGCATTGGGATTTCGTATAAGGACTCTCATCTCCGAGGTCAAAGGTTCAAATGTATTCCAAATCAATACTAACTGAGAGTTATTACCTCTGGGTGGCCTGTGTGAAATGAATGGTGGTTCTAGCCTAATTTCTAGTTGACAGATGTCTGTGCCGTCAAAAAAATCCCATCATTACATTTGGCATTCTTCACATAAGCTTCAACACAGAAGCCAAAGACAGACTGGGCACAGAGGTGGAATTAATCTCTTATGAAAGGACTATAGTCCAAAACAGAGATAAAACAGATTATTCAGGCAGTGTGAGGGAACACTGCAGTGCTAGTGCTTGTGTTTTTTTCCTTCCTCTGAATAAAGAGAGGACAAAATTTCTCATGTTTTCAATCCGTTATGTTTTCATAAACTCCAAATTCACTTTTGCAGACAAAAATGTGTGTTTTATTTGTGCTACCAACTTCAGATTGTGTCAACAGCTCCATTATAAACCCCAGCAAAGTATGAAAATGTAATTTGGGCTAAAAGTTGGTGAAGAGGTTCTCAGCTCTAAAGTCTATTTCAAACCACATTAAGAAATATGTTAGGCCTCTTATAAGTTAAAATACCCAAGGCTAAATAAAAATAATAAAAGGTCCTTTCATCTAAGTGTGGAATGCAAAGAAGAAATTGAGAGTCAAATATTCTATGGTTTAAAAAATATTCCCGCATCTGTGCATCAAATAAGGAAGCTTTGATAATTCTTTCTGATTAAGTCTGAGGACACTTAAGAGGTTCTTGCTTGAATTTTTGGGAATATGATATCAGCAGGTCCTGGAGACAGACCACAGAGAGCTTTAAAAAATGTGAGTGATAACATTTTGAAATCACTGCAGAACTTTACTGCCACGAAGAAAAAATATGTAGATTTGGCTTACTCCCAATGGGAAGATGAGCTGCATAGTTTTGTGCAGCTTGAAGGCGTTAAATTTGCCTAGTGGGAAGACCAGTTAAAAGAGAATTACAGCAGTTTAAGCATGAAAAATAAGAGTACGCTGCGCATCAGCAGCCTCAGTTCTCAGGCAGATACTGTGAGCCTTAATTCTTGCTGCATTTCTCAACTGAAAGAAGAAAGATAATGATTTTAAGAAAAAGTAACTCTTCCTATTTGTGCATAATAAAAGCATGATATTTTTCTACATTCATCCTTGATATCACAAGCCTGAAAAGGGGGTAGACACTGTCACAAAAAGTTTATCAGAGCAATGTATTTCAGTGGGATGTAAAGGGTTGGATCCAAAGTCCACTAGAGCTCTTTGTAAGCTCCAGGCCCTCTGATATTTCTCATTTTCTGTGGCACTTTGCTGATGTGCACTGACTCAAGAAGAATGGGACCCAGTGTGAACCACTCTGTGAAGGAAACTCGAGGATGCAGAAAGCTGCTGCCTTCTCTAACTGATCCCAGCACAGGAGACTGGCAAGGAACAAACACAAAACTCAATAGGGATAGCTTTCTGTCTGCAAATTAGGTGCTGCCCAGACCAAATTAACTTCAAGTATAAAGAAGTTGTAGACCAGATGCCCCTTGAAATAAAAAAAAATTGCATCAAAAACACTGAAAACAATGAAAATTTATCAACACACCCACTAAAAAAAAAGCCTATCAAGGCACTTTGGGAAGCAATGGCACATTTACAGTATGAAATGTACTGACCATCCCATCTCTGCATTCTATAGAGCTAAACTGTAGACAAAAATAACAATCTGGGAATACAAGATGTTGATAGAAGTGTTATTACAGAAATACAAATACTCCAACCACAGTTTCCAGAGATCAAAGAGTCTTGAACAACTATCTATATCCCCAAACAAAAAATGCAACCGAATGTGTGTACGGAATCAAATAATCCCTAGACAAGTTATCTAAGTAGTCAGTAAGAAAAAGAAGGGTACTTCATCTTGATTTAGCTCCTAACTCAAGCACTACTTCTAGAGGCCTATTTCTTCATGATTGCACTGCGAAATGCACATGATAGTGTTCATGCCCAATTTGTAAGAGCTAGGGTCTGGCTCATTACTTAAAGAAGATCTAGTTTGGAAAAGGGAAACAGTGTTTGTTAGCTCTTTAAACAAGGAGATGTGTCGGTGTGGGTGCCACGTGTCATCCCAGGGCTGCAGGGCTGCTGTATGAGGTGAGTTCAGGGTTCCATTGCCACACCACAAGGCATGGCCAGGCACCTCAGGGAGAAACTGGGGAAGAGAGGCACAATACTTCTGGCAGCCATGAACAGGGTGAGAAACAGCCCTACTGGCATCCAGGGGAGAGGAGGAGATGATCTCCCTATCTCTGCATGGACATGTCAGCTTTTCCACCTTCCCCTGTTCTACTGGGGAGGGGAAGTGAGAGAGTGGTTGTGTGGGCACCTTGTAATCCACCACAGCCTCACGTCAGCTTCAGTGTGCACCTTGCAGACTGCAGTGTTTAAGCACAGAAAATAAAGCTTCTTATTTTCTCAAATTACCTATGAGAATTTGATTATGGTAAAAAACTCAAAAGCATAATACAAAAGCATTTATGAAACAGAGGGGCACCAGTTGCAAAACATAAACATCCCAACCTTTGTCCAGTTATTTGTCAGAATTCCCAACAGAGGTAATTTGAAATTTATGCGTTTGAGATAGAAAGCTGAGGAAACTGTGCTGATGCCTGAAAAGAAAGCTGTTCTAAAACTTGCCAAGTGGCATGGAGGAAAACAGGACTGCTCTTGTCTGACACAGTCACAGAGGCATTGCTCTGAGAGCGTTCACTGGGCAAGAGTATGCTTCTCTGAGAGGGAGGAGGTGACTCTACCAGGAAGTTCTTGTTAGATTTGTTGTTCTGTTTTTAGAAAATGGAAGGCTTTACTAGTGTTCTCTCTTTGCTCTGTCCTGATGTGCACACAGCTAGTGGAATGCATGCATCTCCCTCCTCTCCAGTTGTTCTTCTGTACTGTGAAGGAGAAGGAAGGCTCAATGTGCCAAATTCTTGCTGTCTGGAGACATCAGGGATAACAGCAGATTTACAGTGTAATTGACTCCCTGTGTTCTTTGCTACAGGGAAGGCATTTGTTTCCATCCAAGGGAAAAAAATTTTCTCCATAAAGCTAGGTCCAGTATGTTGTCTAGTCTAACTAAAGGTAGCACTATGTTTGCTAAGGTACCTATGTACCCTCTGCTCACTTTGATTTACAACTTTTTTTCTTGGAAAAGCTCTGACTGATCCTAAGAAAGATGTATGGGAACTGTTGAATCACAGCCTGAACCACCAATTGATCTTCTGAGGCTAGTGCTGAGTCAGCCATGGGAGCACAGGTGAAGACAATTCACCTGTGTGACCAGAAGGAGTGGAGTCTGGCTCCAGCTCTCCTAGACCCCATTTAAGGGCTGACCAGCACTGGGGAAGGTTTTCTTTCTGGAGATCACTCCTTTGGAATTTCCTACTGTAAGCCTAGGATGTGGGTGAGCATTTTCCTTTATTCTGATTATCTCTTTCCATCATGAATATTTTTCTAACTATACCATCTGTAAAAAATCTCAGCTACAATACTATTTGGCATTATTCATTCTGTTAACCGTACAAAAGCAAAGAAAGAAAGACTTCTCTTCCCCTCACCCTCAGTAATTCAACCACCCTATGGAGCTTTTTACAAAGCGTTGATGTAACAAGGTATTTGTGTCAGTCAGGGTTAATTTATTTCCAGTTATGTTTGCTCAGTAGAAGAGAAGTTGTGGGGGATTAAAAAAAAAAAAAAAAACCTTCAAAATTTTGGATTGCTTATTGGCCCAGATCCACCTCTTTTCACTTCCCTAAGATACTTCCAGAAAGAACTCAGTCTCTTTACATTCATTATCTTCTACAGAAATGAGGAGGAAATGAAGGAGAGACAATTGCAGAAAACAGTACTCATCCTCCTCTTCTTCACCATTTGCTCTAGGAAGAAGTATAAAGAGACAAGTTCTCCTCCTGAAGGTTCTTCACATGATCAGGTTGAACCCAGAGAGCCTGAGCCAGGAGCTCATAAACTCTTGCTGGTTTAATGAGCAACCTAAATAACAAATACTGGAGCCAATCATCCTGAAGCAGTTTGAGCATTTAGTGAGCTCCAAAAGTTCTATGGTTCCAGAAGTAAAAGGCAATCAAAATAGGTATTCGGGTGAGTGG
This sequence comes from Odontophorus gujanensis, assembly GCA_013399175.1. Lineage (NCBI taxonomy): Eukaryota > Metazoa > Chordata > Aves > Galliformes > Odontophoridae > Odontophorus > Odontophorus gujanensis. Next base: position 192,495 of record VXAB01009743.1, on the reverse strand, counting down.
GAGAAGAAGAACAAGCAAAAAATGAGAGCCCTGGGGTTATCTAAAATTGTGCAAAATCTGGGAAAGAGGGTGAGATGGCATTTGACAATATCTGCTAACAGCATCCACAGGTGCATTAAAAAGGGAGAGATTCAGAAGGTAACTGGTTTTGACAGTGGCTAGTCTGCAGGCATAACATTTTGTTCTACTGAAAACAAGAATGCCTGGGCTGTTAGGAACAGATGCCAGAGTCTTTGGGAAATTACATAGATGCAAAGTGACAGTTAAAGCAAAACAACCCCCTGACGGATGGGAGCTGGAGGCCCTAGGGCCGCCACCATTTTTCAGACAGAAACTGTACCTGACCACATCAGTAGTGCTGGGTGTATATTGCCACAGTATCACAGGAGGTGGTAGTTGTCTGCAGTTGCCTGAAATTGTTGAGGCAGACAGGTTAGTCACTTTCTCGGAGCCTTGGGAAGGAGAGGTTGGGACTGCCTGGGGCTGGCAGGCTCCTCTGCGTGCTGGTAAGCAGGTTTGGGCCACAGGGGCCTAGGGGACATGGGCATCTGAGTCGTGTTGTGAGGCCCACTGCCTCCTCGGGCAAGTGGCATTTGGTTTGAGGCAACTCCAAGCTTGAGCAGCAGTGCTTGAGCTCCTGAAGCAGGTGCAGGTGTTAGTCTGACTGCAGTTGTTTTGAGCTGTGCGCTGAAAGTGTTACAGCTGGCATTTTAATGGCCAGCCTTTATGTTGCAAGGGGAGTTGCTGAGAATTATGTTCAGCTCCCTGGGCAGAGTTTGTTCAGAGGCCTGAGAATCTGCTGAAGTGATGCAAAGCTGTTTAGTACTGGTCTCAGACCCAGGAGTCAGCTCCCTCAGGAGACTTAAATCCTGAAAGGCTGAGGAACATTGCACCCTGCTAGCAGTGCCATCTGCACAGATCAGGGAGAAGGCATTCTAGGCCACACTCAGGTGTTAAGGGCTGCTCTGGCAGCAGGGAGAGAGAAGAAAGGAAGACCAGCATATAAAGATGTGCCTAAGGAGATTCCAGACCACCTTAAGTGTGCTGTTAGGGGACTGAAATGAAAAATGTGTGCAAATATGCCTGACCATCAGGTTTTAAAGATACTGAACATGTGCCAGGAGCCAAAAGGACAAGAGCTGCCTCAAATGAGAATATACAAATGCAACTGCAAATAGCAAAGGCCATGGAGCAGGACTTCAGTGAGGCATGTGCAATAAAATGAGGCATATCGTTTTAGACACTGTCTCTCACCTATTTTCTTCAAGATTGCCCTAAGTCACTGGATGGTACAGAAAAAGATGAGAAAGATGTTCTGGGTTCTCAAAGATAATTACCAGCAGTTTCACCTGTTTGTTTCTTTTTTGTTTGGATTTATTGAACATAACTCACCACTTGATAAAAATCAAGGCAGAAATCCGGAGATTCAGTGATGACAAGGTCATGATGAAAGCCTCCATGTCTATGAAGTGAGTTAATAAGGGGAAAACAACGTAACAAAGGTACAAATTCTCTGAAACAGATCAAGAATATGACATTTTTAGTGGATGGAAAAACAGCTTAACGTCATGAGGTTTAGCCTGGAAAGAAGGAACCGAAGGTTTTGCTATTTGGATTTAGAGAGTAAGTGTTTGAGCCACCAGCGATGCTGGCAGCATGACAGTCTGTCAGAAACCTCTCCTTTTGGCACATGTAGGTAACTGCAATTACTACAGCTGCATTCTTTTCAATATGAAGTACAGGGAAGATACTTTTCTCAGCCAAGATGACATAAACTCAAAGTAATTCTATCATCATGCAAGAGCTAATCTTGTTTATGAGATGCAGCCAGTACCTGTTTTGTATTACTCTTTTTCTTCCTTCCTGTCAAAGAAGGAATCTGTATTTGGCTGTTTCATTTTGTGTCTGTTGGATACATCTATACATTAGGGGCATTTAGGAAGTCTACCTCTCCAGAAGGGACCTGGACTGAGGATTGGTGTGCTTGCATTCAGTGTATGTTACGTGCCTAATGTCGCTTAGGCCTTGCTGGAATTTATTGGTTGGCTTATGATCCAAAGACTGTTGAAGGCACGAAAAGGAATGTCATTGTCTTTGAATCAGGCCCTTTTTTTGGTGTGGTACCCTTCACACTTATGCAACAACAGAATCCATGAGGATTACTGGACTCGATAACCCAGGAATATAGGTTTATTGTAGAGCTCTCAATGCAAATATGAAAAAATTAATCCAAGCCAGGTGTAAGCATTTGGGAAATAATGTGTTGTCAATTGGAAGTGTGTGCAAAGGTCACTTCTAGTACAACACGTAGCCTCTGCTGGACTCAAGATAGATGAATCCTAGAAAAACTATTTGGTGTGGTGGCCACCTCAGTAAAAACATCTGCTGAGTGAAATAATTCAGCCAAAAAGTAAGCACAAGACATAAAAGAGTATAAAGATAAAACTAGCTGCATTAAGAAAAGTCAGGAGAATAAACCTGAAAATATTTTACTGCTGTTGTAGATATTGGTAGTATGCCTTCCCTCTTGGTATTATCTCTGGTTCTGGTGATCTCCACCTTGGAAACTCACCAAGTATATCAGTTCCAAAGTTCCTATAATAGTGGTATGTTTTACTACACCAATTGAAGGTTATGCCTGGGAGTCCAAAAGCCTCAGTTACCCTCTGCTAATGAGGCTTTATTCTAGTCAACAGCAAACCTCTAAAGTAAATAGATGGAAACTGGAATTCTTCCTCGATTTTTACGGTGTCTGCCCTGTGCACAGAGCTTTAAATCTCATCTTTACTCAGAATGTTGTCTGAATGGCTGTTTGTGCTCCTGGGAATGACGAAGTGCATTTTTATTTTCTCCTCTTTTGTGATACTTTTTTTTTTTTTTTTGGTAAGTTTTATTTCCTGCAGTCTATCACCCAAATTCCAAGAGTTTCACAAGCTGGAATATTTCAGGCCATTTCCCCTACTCAGAACTGTATGTTGGTATATCTCATTTATACAGAGGGTTGCAGGCTGCTGTAACTTGTGGCCTATGATGCTGACACACCGAGTGTTAAGTCCTGGTTTCTCTCTTCCTCATGAAACACAATGGCTTTGACTAGACCTGCCCTCTCTGAGAGGTGTGGTGTGCTCTTCTTTACGGTACTTGGGACCCATCTCCCCACCATACATGCTATCTTTCTTTGCCTTCCAGGAGGTGCACAGCCAAACCAGACCTGTCCTAAAATTTCCTTAGGACTTGTTAGTTGTTTTAAGCATTAATCAGATAAGGCCTTTAATATGAATTCTCTGACTTTCACAAAATTTCCTTTGATTTCTTACATGGAAAAGCAGTTTGTCTCTAAGGTGCTATTTCCTATGAGTTTCCTTTCAGATAAGGAGTGGATTTTTTGAAGCTAATTTCTCAGTTGTCACACTTACTCTGCTCTGTTTTGTATTGATATTGGAAACATGCTACTTTTGGATGAAAAATAAACCGAAGGATACACTCTGGGACCACACCTGATGTGCTACAACCACTAGCAGGTATTCCATTCACAGTACTAGACTAGGACCAGACCTAATCCAAAGGGAATCATTTCTAAAATGCATTTGGCATTGATGTCAGATCTTTGATATCAGCTGTTTCACTCTTCAGGTCCACTCCTATTATGCAGCATTGTTTGCTAATGTAGATCTAGCCAAAGAAGGTATTAATGCAAAACTATTCCAGATCACATTAAACTGTCTCAGACAAGTGGCAAGTATTTGGAAATTGAAGGATGTAATAATAAATGCTCCAGAGTTATGTGAATTCTGGCATTTAATTTTCTGGTAATTTATTTCAAAACAATGTGGACACTATCAACATGCTTCCGGTGATGCTTGTGAATATTAATAATAATATGAAAACCTTGCATCTTGAAGCACAGCAAACACTCTGATTTAGATTTTCTAGATTAATATATTTTTATGACCATTACAAATGTCCCTCCAAAAACGTTAATACAGACTGATTGCCAGATGGCTTTGTCCTGTCCTCAGAAGTGTGCATTGAGATGTCTGTGTGGCATCCCTGTGTTATCTGTGGCATCAAGAGTTCATGGCCTTAATGGAAGTACAGGCACCCACCACCAGCTGCTGAACACGGCGGAGTTAGGGTCTTTGCTCCTCAGATGGAAAGATGAATCTCAGTGACTCTGAGGGACAATTGTCATGTCTGCTGGAGTCCTTGGTTCAGCTGTCCCATCACTCCTGGAGTTTTTGCTGAAAAAAATGGCTATGTGCATCCACAGATCCTGGGACCAGTCTACCAATACAGTGTAAATTGTAGATCATACACCCATCTGATCTACTGAGCTACATTCAGGCACGGCAAGTGTTCACTAAACTTGGTGCTGAGAAGAATGGAAGCTCTTATGTGCGTTCCTTTGGCCTAGCCTGTTAAAGTCTGGTCAGACACAGAGAAGCCTCCCTCCAGTTTGAAGGCTTTTGAATCTGTGGTATTTGGGATGAAGTAGATAAAAACCATCACAGGTTGGGAAGAAGTAAGAGAAAGCTCACACTTTGGATGATGGACAAAAAAAAAGGGGGAAAAAAAAGCTGACAGTAAAACAATGGATATGAGCTGCACTTTAAATTGTGTTTATCTGTTGGCATCTGTTAGACTGATGTTTTTCAAAAGTGGAAACTGTATTTGTAGGTCACTTGCTTACTTCTAGCCCTGTGGTCCTTGAGAAACCAGGTATTAATGAGATGTGAACAATGACCTCTCTGCTACCATGTCTTGTTGAGCAGAAGAAAAAGTATGGCGGGCCAGTTCGTCAGCTTATTTACTCAGAACTTGAAGTGTGTACAAAATTCAGGAACAGAAGAATTACTGGCTTATTCCTATTCAGAAATTGGAGAAGCGAATAGTGCAAGTGTTTTCTTATATATCAACTTCCTTCTGAGATTCCACTGATGATAAAGTGGCAGCCACCATGGCTAAAAACAAAAGCAGAATTGGCTGGGGAATTTAGCTGAACTGAGAGCATGAGAAAGCTTCAATTCTCCGAGGAGGGCCATGTTCCTGGCAGGCTAGCTGTTTCCCTTGAAAGATTCTGAACAGCTGGGAGTGTTGTTCAGTTAAGATGGCCAAGGACAACTCCTCAGTTTGGGATGACTTAAATTGTCCTCCCAGTGAGACACTTTGCAAACTACAGAGGATGAGTAGAGCTCAGTGAATTCTTCTGATGCTTCTCCTGCCTATTCATGCAACAAAACTGAAATCATCAGAGATATGTTAATTGCAGGAGCCTCAAAGCAAAACTAGATAATACTTCCCATGGGAGGAGGGTTCACTGCATTTCCTGCTGTCACCAAACCATGAGTAACATTTACTGCATGGGAACCGAGATATGATACAATAAATTATACTTGCTATTTGCATATTCACACCAGCAGATGAAAATAAAAGGCAATGGACTACAGGTAAATTTAAGCTGGGAGTGAGAGTCAGTGGTCATTAAGGATGGTATTAAAATACAAAATTTTTCTGCCTTTTGGTTGTCCTTTTTCCTTATGATTCCTTCAGTACTGTAAACCCACTCGGTACTTGTGAAAAGGAAAATAATCCTTGGAAAGGGCACTTGGGAAACATGCTTCTCATCAGAGCATTGGTGCAGCAGTTCAGGTGAAGAGCCACTTAAACACAGTAGCTTTGAAGAAAGTTTTGTGTGTGTGTTACAGTTGGTTTTGTTATGGAAGGCAAGATGATAAATGCTACAAGCCCTGCAGCCCAGCTGGCTGCTCAGGAAGGTAGGAAGGCAGGCAGGCAAGCAGAAAGGCAGGAATGAAAGCAGGATGGCAGGCAGGCAGAGAGGAAGATGGGAAGGAAAGAAAAGAAAGGAAGAAGTAAAAACCTTATGTTTGCTTTGCTGTGTCAAGGCAGATGTTTAAGCATTACTATTGTCACAAAAATACAGCTTCCAGTGTCAAAGACTCCTAATGGCTGTGAACTGACATATCAGCTAAGTGAAGTGCTGTTGTTCAGGAAATCAATTAAACCCATAGGTAGGTTATGTTAAGTTCTGAGTAATTTGAGGCACAAAAGAACATAAATAAGCATTCTTACTCCTAAGAAGTCATTCTCATGCAACTGAACAAGATTTTGATGTCTGTAACAGACCTGCTTGCAACTGTGGGAGTTTAAGAGCACGAAGGACATTTTATCTAGTGCTGTCTGGCACCTTTCATCAAAACAGAACTCAGACACTTGTGTGTCAGCCAAAACATGTGTTTTATTGTTAATAGAGACAAAGTGAAAGTTTGAATGCTATGTAGGGTAAGAGATGGGCTTCAAAAAAATCTAAGGAATGTCTTTAAGACTTTGAATACTATAGTCCCATGTAAGCCTTTCAAAAGTCCTGGCATGCTCTGCCTAGAGCAAGGAAAAACATAAGGTCAAAGCCTCCGTTGACGAATCTTCCTGTCTGTTTACCTCCCATTGGGCTGAACATGGGGAAAAAAGAGAAGGACAATATCCTGAAGATGCTGTAGGCATGTCTGTGTGCCAGTGTGTTCTCCTGACTCGGGTAGAGCTCAGACAGAAATCTACAGTGCAATTTGCTGGATTTCCATTTTTGCTTCTGAGGGCTGCCTATCCGTAGTTTCTTCCTCTGTCTATCACTAACTCCTATTGACCAAGATAGCAGGCAAATGTGGTAGGAAAAAAATGAAATTCCTGGCAGCTTTCTAGCATCCACCTTGTATTTCAGGAGTGACTCTTTTATGCAGATTTCGGGTAACAAAGCTGGCAGAAAACAAGTGAAAACAGAGTATATTTTTTCTGTTTTGGAAAAATGCAAAGTATTTCTTGAATGGACTTAAAATAAAAATCTGTGCACTGCTCTTGTTATATAACAGCCCCAATACTCAGAATAAATGATAATATACCAGAAAGCACATGTATTTGACAGTCTGACTCCTTAATCTCCAGTCCTTATGGCTCTCTGATTGTCTCTTTCTGATCCTTAATACTGCCTCCTGACTCTTAGTAATAGAAATTAGCTGCAGCAATTCTGTTTGAATTTCAGTCACTTGTCCATAATCTGAGTTTATGATATGTTTCATATGAAATTATTGTTAGTCTGGTACATTAAGTCTGTATCTGTGTACTTTCCCTATTGAAAAAAAAAATCTTATTTGCAAATTCACAAATTATGCATTGGTTATCCATGACTGGTAAATTAAACTAAAGAACAAACAATCAAGCAAAAAAAGAAAACCAAAAACCTAGGAGTGTGTATACCACCTATGTGTGTGTGTGAAGGGTACAGCCGGCTTCATCAAACTGAGATAAAACTTACGGGTGTTATCTGAATCATCACCTGAGCTTGGATGATCAGCTAGTGTCACTGATTACAAATCAAATACACATACTATGTCTTTCAGCTTTAGGTTTCAAGGAAATGCTGAGTTTTTCTCCTGAGATTGAGCCTGGTTCCTGCCAACCGGGTCAGGTATTTATCAGCTTCCATTTAGGTTAACAAAATTCCCAGTGCCTAAAGCAACTCATCAGCTCTGGCAGCCACAAAACACAGCTTTCCACTGCATACAGAGTCTGTTCACTGGGAATATTCCAAATTCTCCTTCTAAGTTTTTTTTTTTTTGGTCTGTTACAATGACCGTGACAAGGATTGTATGACATCAGTGGGGACCTTCATTTCTGCAGGTCTAATTAACAGGAGTGATATCTGAGAGAATTCCAGTTTTCTGACCAGCAGTTTGAAAACCCTAAAACCGGTGGCATCTAAGAATGCAGGGTTCTGAGAAGAACTTTGACCCTCCTGAATTTGGAGTTGTCAGAATATCCTAACATCTAGTTCTGCCTCCCTTTCTTAAATACTGCCTTACAGTATAAATGGTCTCACATCCCTTCCCGTGCTACCGACGAGAGACTACTGCATCCACAGAGCCATGCCTTGGAGATAACATCAACTGGAGAACTGTATTCAAAAGACTTTAGAATAAGACCTCTAGAGAAGTGATCAGGCTGTGATCAGACAGCATGAAAAGACACTGTCTCCCTGCTAGATACTTCTGACCTGTGGATGGCATCCAAATCCCCACTGCATTGTAGTTGGATGTGTGTCCTCCTCTCAGAGGGAGGCTGTTGCATTTGTAGCAGGGAGGGCAAGGAGCATGACGTGCACAGTGCTTCAGCCACCACAGGTCACACTCTTGCATTATTAGCAGGAGCCAAGGAGGAAGACAGATTTGTCACAACATGACAGAGTGTGACGTAGGACAGCTGAGATACAGGAATGTATTTGCTGTCCCTAGCAGCCTGTTGTTCTAGAGAGCTGCCTGTGCTACCTCTTGGGTAATCATATCCATGACAAGAAGTGCAGAAAAAAAGGATTTGGAGGGGAAGTTAAAGTAATTCTGAGCCATGAGCCTTGCTGGGTTTTTTTTGTTTTTGTTTTTGTTTTTGTTTTTTTTCCTGTGGAGGAGGCAAGATTAGGAGCTGTATCTTTCTGCACTGAAGAAATTTATGAATAATAAAATTTGTTAGACATAAATATAGTGTAGAACTAAAGGAACTGCATTTTATACAGGTTGCTCTGAAAGTAATACCTCCTATTTATTTCCATGGAAACTACAACAAATACAAAGAGCATAATAATGTTATTTGATACAGAACATTCTCAGCTACAAAACACTATTTTTCTACACAGTCACCAACAATCAGTGGTTATGTAGTTTTGCCAGAGATGTACAAGACCTCTTCAATTCATGAGGTAATAGATGTGCATGGCTGTGCAGCTCGTGGCTTGTCTTTGACTTCACTGTCACCGCTGCCGAAACGCACCACCCACTGCCTCATTGTGGTTGCATTCACTGTTTGGTCTCCATAAGCATTCAGCAAGTGTCAGTGAATGCCAATGAGTGCCATTTTTATTACATAGAGAAATTAAGTGACATATCTTTGCTTTATGTGCACTTCTACATCAAATGCCATTTGACCGGACTGCCCCTCTGCTACCATCTTTTGCACAGCAACAGAATGTAATGGAGTGTTGGTTGGAAGGTTCAACCTCTAATGCCATACCACCATCTTCACAGTGTGGGTGATGGAGCACTGGCGCAGGCTGCCCATAGAGGTGGTGGAGTCTCCTCTGGAGATGTTCAAGACCTGCATGGATGCCTACCTGTGCAACCTGAGCTGGGGAACCTGCTTTGGTGGGGGAGTGGGACTCGATGATCTCTAGAGGTCCCTTCCAACCCCTACAATTCTGCAATTCGGTGAACATCCACCAACATAATAAAACAGGAGCCATTACTTTCAGTGCAGCCTTAATACACTGCTGCCTTTTGTCTACATATGCCTGCTGCCTCTACTGCCTATTTTTATTGGTTGTCTTCTATATCACTGCTATTATTGATATACCCTTGCCAGTTTGGTGGTGTGCCCAAGACAACCCTACTTCTGTACATGTGCAGTATAGCTACTTTAAGAATGTGTAGGCAGTCTAGTGAATCTGAGCAATTGCAAAGCTATTGCACATATAAACATCAATTCTGCACTGCTGGAGCAATGCAGCCCTCCTCAGCCCCCCACCGTGCTACTGTTTCTCAAGCTACATGCACACTGACAAGGAAATACGAACATATACGCCATGAAAGCAAAATTGAAGGAGCTGTAGAACCAGTTCTGTCAACAAATATAAGAGCCCCCAACTTTCAAATGAAATGTAGTGACACAGTCTTGTAAAAACTACCATCAGGGAGAGGGAGAAATATATTAAGATGCTTGTAGGTCATTGTTAATTAAAAAAGCATCTGATTATCATTAACATAAATTGTCACTGAAGGAAATGGGGCCTTCATTGCAAGAGACAAACTGGCTGAGTTAGCTTAAATTGTCTGAAGTACGTGTACCATGTGACAGAACCAGCAAAGAAATTGAAGGCAAATTGTAACTCTGCATGTAGATAACTAATTCAGAAAACAGTTAAGCTGATGTTGAACTTTGTCAGATTGCAATAGTGCCAGCACAGGCAATGGTTGCACTAAAGCTCTCAGAGCAGCAAATTTCTTGCAGCTAAAAACAACATTCCTGCTTCTGCAAAAGCTAACAAAATCAAAAATAGCAATGTAAAAGTCATAAACTTGATATTTATAGGTATGTCTCAAAAAAAGAGAAAACCCTAGCACATAGATTAACTTGTATCTCTCCACTTGCCAGACAGGTCTGTGCCAAGCCCTGTTATATTTTGATTTAGTAATTCTTTCCTACAGATAATTTCACCTAGTTAGAATTTGACTCGGAGGTATTTGGTCTTCCTCTTGCTCCAGAAGTCACTCTGCTTTACTCTTGTATTGCCAGTGGCTATACCAAGAATAGCCCTGTGACTGACACAGCCTCCAAAGCACTCGGAAAATCTTACCCTTTGTTTGAAACTCCACACTATGGAAGAAAATTATCAAATGGAGTAAGAAAAGCTTTAAAGGCTACACAAATTTTTAATTTCTGTGACGAGCTATGTGTGGTACAACTCGAAAAGATCTGTCGCAGTGTGAATCTTAAGCACACATTCCCTCTTTCTGCATCTATATGGAAGTTAGCAGCTGGGATTTTGGGGTTATTTTACTAAGTCACCTCATTAAGTAACATTAGTACATTAATAAGTACAACCTCTTCTACAAATACCCTGAAATAGATGTTTTATTTCATTTAGAAGTTGTTGGACATTTTTTAATCTTTTGTCTTTTAATTTTTTTTCTTAATTTTTTTCATCTTCAAACAAACACAAACATTGCCTTCGAATGTACTCTGCTGTTTTGGACTGGAGACTGTTTCAGCATTTCTGAAACCATCTGAAAGTGTCCAGACCTGTCTTCTCCTTATTGTTGCTAAAAAATGTCTGCTGAATTTGGAAGTAGTTTGAGCTCTCTGGAAACTCTTTTCTATGTTTTTTCAGCTTAGCTCTGACTACAATAACCACTAAGATGCTTCCTGAAAATGTTCCTTTTTCTCCTCTTTGGTTTACCACTAGTAGCCACCCTCCCTTCACTAGAAGGTTTCTGGTACCTTCTCTCTTCCCTCCAGCACCCAAAGGTGCTATCAAAGCTGAAACTCTCTGTGCCATTATAAGCGTGGTTTGTTTACCTTCAAATTCTAAACTTGAAGCCCCTGGGAGGGAGGAAATGTGTATATGTTTCTGCCCCTCTACTCTGCTCTCTTGAGACCCTGCCTGGAGTACTGTATCCAGTTCTGGGGCCCCCAACACAAGAAGGACAAGGAGCTGCTGTAGCAAAATCAGAGGAGGGCCACAAAGATCATCAAATGGCTGAAACACCTCCTCTACAAGCCCAGAGAAGGCTCCAGAGGAACCTCATAGCAGCCTTCCAGTACCTGAAGGGAACTACAGGAGAACTGGGGAGGGAAGTTTTATAAGGGCAAGTAGTAACAGAAAAAGTGGAAATAGTTTTAAACTGAAAGAGGGCAGATTTTGACTATATATCAGGAAGAAATACTTTGCTTTGAGGGTGGTGAAACACTGGAATGGGTTGCCCAGCGAGGCTGTGAATGCCCCCTCTCTGGAAGCATTCAAGGCCAGGCTGGATGAAGATTTGAGCAACCTGCTCTAGTGGGAGATGTCCTGCCTACAGCAGGGGGGTTGGAACTACATGATCTTAAACGACCCTTCCAACCCAAACCATTCTATGGTTTTATGATTCATTCTATGATTTCCAGCAAGCAGATCCTAGCTAGAATTTCAGCCTAAGGATAAATAATCTCTGATAGAACAGGCCCTGGTCTCTGGAAGGTCCTAAGCAATTGAAAAAAATACACCTGAGAGGCAGGCTTGTTGACTAGTTGTTATTATTTTGAACCTACTGGATGTTAAGTTTGTGTTACTCATATTAAAATAATTGCTTGATAGGAAAAGAGGCAAGGGACGCTCTTTCAGAACAGATGCTGAGTAGTCAGCATCTATGTAGATGATCATCATGGCTTGTCTTTAGAGAAACTTGCTCTTCTGACGGTCCTGTACACTCATCGAAAAGTTCAGACTCTTCCAAAGGGATCCTAAAATCACAAAAGCAGTCTCTATCCTCAATTGAAAGGAGGGTATCTTTTACTTTTCATTCCCAAATGGTTTGATGTCTGAATTAAAGAGGAAAGCCTATTTTGGTTTTGCTGCAGATATTTGATGATGCTGTACTATGAATGTATATAGGAGGCTCCACTGTGTATAAATTCTTTGGAGAAAATGTTTGTTGACATGAACAGGATTTTTTGCTTGAGTAAGGTCCACAGGATTTGGTCTGATAGGTGTCTTGAGGTTTTCTGGCACAACTGTGCTGTGATGACAGCTACAGTGACAGCAGTAGCAATTCAGACACTTTTAGCCTGTAAACCCAGCTCACACATGGACATACTGGAAAGCCCTCTTCCTACTCTGGACAGGTACATTTACATATGCAAAACAAAGCTTCAGTTGTCTTAAAAATGTAAATTAGCCTCCACTGTGTCTGCTTGTGAACACATGCCCCAGAATTAGCTAACGTGCCCTGAACACAGATTTTTTACTATAGTCAGAGAAAGTCGTATCTTCAAAGGAAAATAAAGAAGAGATTTCTTGTTGACTTTGCTCTTATTCTACCTATTCTAGGAAAACTGAGGACATATTTCATTTATGAACAGCTACTTCAACTAGCTTAGCAATCAAGTTAGAGGCACCTCAATAGTCACATATCATCTTTGTCATTTTTCATACACTTCTGTATTTTATGTATTGCACTGATATGGAGCTTTTCTTGAAGAGTTTTCTTTTGAATCACTAAATAGTTGAACAGACTGTCACCAGAAAACACTTTGGAACTTTTATGAGTGTACTTTTATTGTAAATATTCATTTACAGTGGAGCTATTTCAGTACGAGAGCTTAAGAAACAGTGCCATGAAAATTCTTAGCTAGAATACTCTATAATTTGTTGGGTTTGTTTAGTAAAACTCTCAGTCACAGATGGCAAATTTTAGTCAGAATTAATAAACGTATAAGTATGTTGATTTGCAGTATTATTTTGTTTCCCTCTTCTGTGTATTCATAAAATCTTTGAAAACCTTAAGCTTTATCACTGTCTCTTAGAAAAAAAAAAAAAATAATCGTGGTATGAAATTAGTTTTCTCTCACTCTGTCTGTTGGGATCTCAGTACACTCCTAGCTAATATGCAAATAACTGTTTTCCTGCATAACTTGTTCCCCTCCTTGAAGACAGGAATAGCTTGACAGAAAATGATAAAAGTTTTGCGGCTAAATAAGTTGCCCCTGAGCTTCACGCAGAGCACTGGATATCTTCAGGCTCCACTTATGTCAGCTAAGGCTGTGCTCTTGCATGGCATGCTTCAGACCAGTACCTGAATTTTCCTTCAAGGGCACACATGAGTGTTTCTGTGGGTGTGTAAGGGATGAACCCCGAAGTCACTGGTGAGCCTGGTCGGTGCTCTGAGAGACATTTAAGCCACTGAGAGAAGCCAGGTGTCCCTTCCATTAATTCAACTGATGTCTCAGCCACTTCTGGAGGAGTCTAGAATGGTGCCCAAGAAATGGTCAAGTCATGGGAGGGGTCCTGGTGTGACCTCCTTTGATTTGGCTGTTGTCCAGTGTTCTAGCCAAGATTTGGCTGGTGTCTGGTGTCTCAACTGCTCCTGGAACTAGGGCTGACTACAACTATCAGTAAGGGCTAGGGGAGACTATCCCTTCCCTTTTTGCTTTGACACTATTAAATAGGGGCAGGGGGGGGATAGCTCAGGCCTCTTCTTAATCTCACATTGATGTTGATCCTTTTTCCCTCTTATGTATGGACCTTGAGTACTGTTTTACCTTAATCTAACTGGGGTGATTTATCAATGTGGCCACCCCTTCCTCCCGTCACAGGTGGGACATGAGAGGGCACACTGGGATGGATGAGCCCATCTGCCTTCCTGTACAGAGAGGCAAGCACGAGGCCCCGGGCAATAACTAAACCACTAGCTTCCTTTGCTAAGAATTTCCTCTTTTCATTAGGCTAGTACTCTATGAGTGACTGAATTTGTTATCCTAAACTGGGCTGATACAGATGATATTTACAGTGATATATAGGAGAAATGCCGAGTCAGAGAAAAAAAGATGAAAAATTGAAATGATAAAGTCATATTTGTAGCTTGTATAGGTAATTGAAATGCCTTGTTATGTTGTGTTGTGATGGGTTCAAATAAAATACAGGTGCAATTTGTCTAGATCATGCCTGTAGCACACTGCAAAATAGATTCCTCTCTTTTAGTATTAAGGACAAGTTCAATTTTTGGCTGTCAGTGTGGATTGTGAAGTGGTGAGATGAGAATAAAACTTCTCCTTATTGATGTGCTTGACAGTCTGGCATTGCTTGCGCTATGCTACTTGCCGCAGATTGGTGAGCATTATTCAAGGCACCACTGGGATTTCTGCAGACAAGCACAGTGCTCCCATTTTGTGCCCCTGTTCACATCCTATGCTCTGGTTCCTGCTTGGAGAAATGTCTCCAGCTGCAGTGCAGAATGTCACCCTCAGAGCCACTGCCTGGTTCCCAGGGGCACTGAGGAATGTCCATGTACCTTGTTGAGGTGCGTCCACACTGTGGGACTATTCTGGGAAGGCAGCTCTGTTCAGAAGGTCCCTGGACACTTCGGCTTTGACTGTTGGCAGAACCAGTCCAGAAGCAGCGCACATGGAAAATGAGGGAGGAACAGAACGAATAAGATTCCTCTAAACCATAAGGAAATTATTTAGTGTTATTGAATAGATTACAGGAGGAAAAAGATGCTATGTTTCTCTAAAAATGACATGAATTCCTGAAGCTATAACTCAAGCCAAGCGTTCATTGAAAATCCTAAGTCTTACCTGACTCAGGACAAGAGTCTGAGGACTCTGCTCTGGCTAATCTTTCATTTATTTCCTATTTAGTCCTTAAGTCCACTCGGAAAACATGGTCTCCAAACCAAGCCTTACAACAGCAGTGTTCTCAAGGAAGACACAACTATATGACTTGGTAGGGCACCTCCTTTTTGTTATCTGTGGAGGTAAGATGCAGGAATGAGTGTGTACCTATTGCAAGTCCAAAGCAACTGCTTTCTGGCATACTACCTCTACCACAGCTTAATACCCTGTGGCTGAATACTGTTTTCCATAAGCTTCAACACTTGTAGGATGCGATTTGATTACTTCATGTGGTCAGGAGAAGATTTTGTTTAAGCGTATTCCCAGTACAGCAGTGAAAACATGTCAGAAGCTATTAATATTGCAGAGGAGTAACCAGGTTCCCAGATAGGTATTTTATAATTACATAAGTAGCAGCATTGTAACAGTCAGAGTGATCTAAGGCTCCAACAGAGGCTAAGTTTGGGAGGAGAAGTAATGCCTTTCATGAAACAAGCTTGTACCTAGGGGAAAAAAAAGAAAAAGCAGACCAGTTTTTGCTCTGGGAAGGGCTTGTGCACCTGATCTGTCCTTCCATTCTAATCAGCTGGTCTGATAGGAAATATTACCTCCATCCACAAACCTTGCCTTGCAATATATGTGATTTGAATCAATAAATAGATCTTCATTGCACAAATAATAAGCATATGATAATTTAATGCCAATCAGTTTGTCAGTAGTGACATGTAGACTGCACACAAAAATCTCTTTAAATACAAACCATATTACATGTATTTTGAGAAAAAAAATATTGTTTTAAAAAAAAAATTATTACTATGAATGAAACCTGTAATGTGCTGGTACAATGTAATCCAACTTTCTCTGTAGTATCTTTCTGTGTCCCCGTAATGCCCTTCATTCTTTGCTTTGTGTTAAGGATATGTATTGACTTTGTAGAATCACTGCAGCAAGCTATAAATGATGTATTCAAAGAAAAATCACTGCCCAGTTCCCATAGAGAGAACACGAACAGTGCTGGGCAATCAGAGTTATGCTGCATTTTGTATTGTGACATCCAGTGCAATCAGGAAAAGCAGCCCAAACACAGACATCACTGACTTCTGACAATAGAAGTCTGTTCCTTTTAATATTCGTACTAAGAAATTTGAGGTGTTCTTCCTTCTTCACCTTATTCCCTTCCCATTAGTGCCTCTCATCATCTATGGGGAGAGGACAATCCTTCATTACCTACACTTCTCTTGCTGCAAGGGTGTCGCTACCAATGTGATGCCTGCTTGTGTACCAACCTGGATACTGCCTCCGATTTGTCCACACCCCACACACAACACTCAGTAGCAGATACACCACAGCAAACAGTTTGGTCCTTGCACCTAACCAGTGCAGATACAGACATTCAGAAGTGCTTTTCTAAACATCTGGAGGAGCAGAAAATCTTCTCATCAGAACTGTTGTTTGAGAAAAGCTTTCAAAAGTAAATACTACAGTAATTATACAGTTCTGTGTATTTTAGACTTGAAATTCCACATGCTGGATAATAAAAGTGGTACTGGCAGGGAGAGGAAGGCCAAGGCAAAGCCAAGGTGTCATGGAAATTGCTTGGCAGCCTGCCTTGGAGATCTTCAGTTGCACAAACCTCATGATGTGCTCTGTCTGGGGTGAAATTTTCAGGTGTGAGTAGAACTCAGAACTTCCGTGCTTCTGTCTCAAAATGAGATCAGGTCTCAAAAGAAA
This sequence comes from Odontophorus gujanensis, assembly GCA_013399175.1. Lineage (NCBI taxonomy): Eukaryota > Metazoa > Chordata > Aves > Galliformes > Odontophoridae > Odontophorus > Odontophorus gujanensis. The sequence goes on along the minus strand of VXAB01009743.1, from coordinate 175,842 downwards.
CCAATAAAGTCCAGACAAGTTTTTAAGTTGGCTCCTACTCCTGGGATTCCCTGGCACTCTGGAGTTTGAAAGCCTCAGAGTGAAGGGAAAGCTAATGAACATCGGTGGGAGAAAGGGCAGTGTTTTCCTCAGTGGCATCAGACAAATGGGGGAAGCAAACTCTTCTCCTGAAGATATGGATGGAGAAGAGTGTGGTGATGGTCTCTTCGTAAAAGGCAGAAATAAAATTCTGCATTCAATTCGGTGTCTTCCCTAAGGACAGTCATTCAGAAAGAAGATGCTGAATTCTACTGCCTCCCTTCAAAGAGACAATAGACTAAAGCAGGACGGAAATGATCAACTGCAAATTAGATTTAACAAGAGGTGTAAGAGGCAAGCAAAGGCTCAATTTTTAAGAGCAGAAGATAGTCTAAAACACAGCTGTGCTGCCAAATGGCCAGGTTTAGATATGTGTTTGACGCAGGTTGTCATTAATTAAGGTAGAAGATAAGAAAGCCTTGTGGGATTTGTCCTACTATTTGTGAAGACAACCCGCTGCATTAAGTGACTGACTAACGCCAATTAAGGGAAGAAACAGAGCAGACACAGTTCTGAGAGAGGAGGAAGCCTTTACAGCACTGTTTGACAGTGCTAAGCTCAGATAGCCCCCTATAAGGGGTGAAAACTTAGGCCCTAGCACTGAGCTGTGTCTGGGGTCTAATCGCCAATTACCTGGAGGAAAGGGAGAGTGGAGGTAATACAAAGGACACAGCAGTCAGTGCTGTAAAGCTTGCATCCATACATGCCTCCTTTGCTTTGGCCATGTTGCTGTCATGCTGAGCTCTCTGCTAAATTTCATGTGCTCGTGAACTCTTCAAGAGACTGAGGAGTTCAGCAATTTTACCATCGTGGCACATGACATCTGGCACTTTCTTGGTGAGTGGAGTTGGTATTCTCGCCTGTAGACATGACAACTTGAAAGCTGTTCCTATTACTGATTTAGTGACATCTTACGCTGTTGGTATGGCTTTATGACTGCACATTGCTTGCACCGTTCCTGTTGTTACAGATGTGTTGTCTCTCTACATTGCTTTTCCAGCAACGTGCAGTTTTGTTTTACTACTTTGGTGCCTTCTTGCTTTTTGGTGATGGCCTCTTTTTACCACTTGTCATATAAAATCCTTCTTTTTTAATGTTCACTTTTTGCCTTCCTCAAAACTTGCTGCATTTGAAAAGACATGATTCACTGCACTATATATATATATATATATACATACACTTTTTCTTTCAAGAATAACCTCAAAAAGAAACCAATAGTTGAAGGAGTATTTGAAAAAGTCATCTACATCTTGTTGAGTCCTACAACCTATGATGGTGCAAACATCTGGTTCTAGTATTGCTACAGACAGAGTGGTTCCCATTAGTGATACCACCCTTACTGTGGTACCACAACACAGCCAACATCTGCAAAACTTCTGCTGGAAGAATCATGAACAGAGCTGGATAAAGTGAGGTAGGGATGTAAGTAAGTTATGCAGCAACACAAAAGCTGTTGTAGGACACGAAATGACAACACCAAAGCTGAAAATAGCTGCTCTTCAGCTTTCTCCTCTATCATTTCTTCAGCTCTGTCATTTAGGTAACTTGTAACTCATTCTTCATTTCAGTCCTGCAAGATAGACAGCTATATGAACCCATAAGCAATATCCATATGTAATGCTGCTGCTCTCAGGTTTTCCTTGTAGGAGAACAGTGTAAATAGCTTGCAGCATACAAAATTCTCTTGTTCAAACAGTGATAGCAAAATGTTCCTTTCATCTCTCCGAAAGCCTCTAAATTTTAAAACTACTCAGCATGCTGCACTCTTTAGTATTTTTCACTCTGTTTTGCATGGCTTTAGCATTATGTATAACATGGTGTCAGGGAGAACATCCAGTATTGGAGACAAAAGATTTAGTTCTTTCATGTAAGGACATTTAACCACAGTTGTGCTTGATACAATAATCTATATTCAGGAACTGATTTCTGTGGTTCATGTAAGGTTCATGAGAGCTAGAGTCAGGTGTTTGGGTTTTTTTAATTGAAAATTGAAAATTTATGTTTTCTTTTTGAGGAAGGAGGTGAGAGATTCTTATCCACTTGTTCAGCACACAGTATGTACATAGACTGCCCAGAGAGGTGGTGGAGTCTCCTTCTCTGGAGACGCTCCAGACCCGCCTGGACGCCTACCTGTGCAACCTGGGCTAGGGAGCTGCTTTGGCAGGGGAGTTGGACTCGATGATCTCTAGAGGTCCCTTCCAACCCCTACACTTCTGTGATTCTGTGATTCTGCATGAGGATGTTTGAAAACTTGTTTATTTTCTCTGTGAAAAGCCTGTTGGTTGATATCACGCAGATGATGTTGAGGTAGGTGTGATGATGGACGTATTTCTTCCATGTATGCTCAGTTCTGATTTCATAGGCGCATGAGAACACTCATCAGTTTGCATGACTCAGCCCCGTGCTAGGGAGGAGCATGAGACAACCACTGACAATTTAAGTTCCTCCTCTATTTTACTGTACATCTCACAGCATCTCCCAGAAAAGACAGTTGTTGTCACTGAGCTGTGTTCCCATGAAGGAAGACAACCCACAAGGGGGAAATTAGAGTACCCAGCCACACCTACTCTGGTAAAACACAGTGTTTGGATAATCCATTCTGCTCTATATAAGAAACCGAGGGGCCCATGTGTTAAATGGATGTTGTTTTTTTCAGTGCTCACACTGTATATTCTAAAATTCTCTTGGGTTTTCTCTGTCATACATACAAGTGCTGCATCACATACTATATATTAATCCTAAATTATAACTTGAAACAATAGACAGAATCTGCATTTATTTTTGTGGCACTGTGGCGTATACAATAATCAAAGAGCCTTCACTACAGCTTCCATTTCATTAAAGCTGTCATATGTATTTTATTCTTTTTTATTTCCCCTTACTGCTGCAGTCCAACTTGAGGCTCACAGACTATACTCAAACTGAGATGCAAACTTTTCAGAGAATTGGCATCTGTTGTGCCTTTTAAATTAAAATCAGACATCAGAGCAGGCTGCCCAGGGAGGTGGTGGAGTCACCATCCCTGGAGGTGTACAAGAGCTGTGTAGATGTGGCACTGAGGGACAGTCAGTGGGCATGGTGGGTAGTTGGACAAGATGAGCTCAGAGGTCTTTTCCAACAGTACTGATTCTATGATATCCTGAATATAGTATATTGAAGCGCAGAAATAGAGATGTTTGCATATGCTGCAAGGAAATTCCTGTTGTAAATAAGATCCTAGCCTGGATGTACACACTCATTCAATGAGAGCTGGATTCCAGCAACAGGTCATTGCTTCTGGGATCAGAGTCCCGTTGTGATGGTGTGCTGGTAACTTCTGAGATGATGTGACACACATCCCGTCCTGCTGTCGGGGAGAAGTGGCACTGAGGGCCACGTTTGGCATTCTCATTACCAGAAATATCCCGAGCCTCTGGTGCTGACCAGTGGTGCTGACATGAGAGCCCCTCCTGTCCCCCTGGGCTCTTACACTGAGTTCAGAGATGAGCACGTGACAAAGGAAGCCGGGGTAGCATCTTTTGACTTCCC